>JBBPBX010010300.1:0-19280 GCA_038048925.1 Garcialebias charrua
ACCGGCGGTGAGGGATGCTGTCAGGCTGAAGAAGGAGTCCTATTGGGCCTTTTTGGCCTGTGGGACCCCGGAAGCAGCAGATAGGTACCGACAGTCCAAGCGGCATGCGGCTCGGGTGGTTGCTGAGGCAAAAACTCGGGCGTGGGAGGAGTTCGGAGAGGCCATGGAGAATGACTTCCGTACGGCTTCGAGGCGATTCTGGTCCACCATCCGGCGTCTCAGGGGGGGAAAGCGGTACGCGACCAACACCATTTATGGTGGGGATGGCGTGCTGTTGACCTCAACTCGGGATGTTGTGAGTCGGTGGGCGGAGTACTTCGAAGACCTCCTCAATCCTACTGGCACGTCTTCCACTGAGGAAGCGGAGCCTGGGGACTTTGGGTCGGGCTCTCCAATCTCTGGAGCTGAGGTCACCGAGGTGGTTAAAAAGCTCCGCGGTGGCAGGGCTCCAGGGGTGGATGAGATTCGCCCTGAGTTCCTTAGGGCTCTGGATGTTGTGGGGTTGTGTTGGCTTACGCGACTCTGCAATATCGCGTGGACATCGGGGGCAGTTCCCTTGGATTGGCAGACTGGGGTGGTGGTTCCCCTATTCAAAAAGGGGGACCGTAGGGTGTGTTCCAACTATAGGGGGATCACACTCTTAAGCCTCCCTGGTAAGGTCTATTCAGGGGTTCTGGAGAGGAGGGTCCGTCGGATAGTCGAACCTCGGATTCAGGAGGAGCAGTGTGGTTTTCGTGCTGGTCGTGGAACACTGGACCAGCTCTACACCCTCAACAGGGTCCTGGAGGGCGCGTGGGAGTTTGCCCAACCAGTTTACATGTGCTTTGTGGACTTGGAAAAGGCATTCGACCGCGTCCCTCGGGGGGTTCTGTGGGGGGTACTCCGGGAGTATGGGGTACCAGGCCCATTGATATGGGCTGTTAGGTCCCTGTACGACCGGTGTCAGAGCTTGGTCCGCATTGCCGGCAGTAAGTCAGGCTCGTTTCCAGTGAGAGTTGGACTCCGCCAAGGTTGCCCTTTGTCACCGATTCTGTTCATAACTTTTATGGACAGAATTTCTAGGCGCAGCCAAGGTGTTGAGAGGATCCGTTTTGGTGGCCTTAGAATCGCTTCTCTGTTTTTTGCAGATGATGTGGTCCTATTGGCTTCATCAGATCGTGATCTACAGCTTTCGCTGGAGCGGTTTGCAGCCGAGTGTGATGCGGCCGGGATGAGGATCAGTTCCTCCAAATCCGAGGCCATGGTCTTGAGCCGGAAAAGGGTAGCATGCCCTCTCCGGGTCGGGGATGAGGTCCTGCCCCAAGTGGAGGAGTTTAAGTATCTCGGGGTCTTGTTCACGAATGAGGGAAAACTGGAGCGTGAGATCGATAGGCGGATAGGTGCAGCATCCGCAGTGAAGCGGGCGCTGTACCGGTCTGTCGTGGTGAAGAGAGAGCTGAGTCAAAAGGCAAAGCTCTCAATTTACCGATCGATCTACGTTCCCACCCTCATCTATGGTCATGAGCTTTGGGTTGTGACCGAAAGAACGAGATCTCGGATACAAGCGGCTGAAATGAGTTTTCTCCGCAGGGTGTCTGGACTCTCCCTTAGAGATAGGGTGAGAAGCTCAGTCATCCGGGAGGGACTCGGAGTAGAGCCGCTGCTTCTCCACATCGAGAGGAGCCAGTTGAGGTGGCTCGGGCATCTGGTTAGGATGCCTCCTGGACGCCTCCCTGGTGAGGTGTTCCGGGCATGTCCCACCGGGAGGAGGCCCAGAGGAAGACCCAGGACACGCTGGAGGGACTATGTTTCTCGGCTGGCCTGGGAACGCCTTGGGATTCCCCCAGAGGAGCTGCTCCATGTGGCTGGGGAGAGGGAAGTCTGGGCCTCCCTACTTAGGCTGCTACCCCCGCGACCCGACCCCGGATAAGCGGACGAAAATGGATGGATGGATGGATACCTGGATTATTGAGCATGCATCAGGGTATAAGACAAAATATTTAAGTAGATGCACTGATTACTACAACACGATAGAAACTCAACTCTGTTCATATTATAGGGAAAGAGGACACTTGTTAGAGGTTCACAAGGAGAGAATGTAACCAGTACCAAAAAGGTCAATGTTAGCTGTGGCCTAGTCAGTGTCTCCTAGCTCAGCTATGACATATCAACCACTTAATATTTAAGAATACCTGATTGAATGTTAAGTATAAACCTTGATATATGGACACATTCTCCAGTGTAACAGCATACAGGGTCAGTTATGCGTTTAACATAAAGGAAACTTTACAGCCACAGAAACAATAGGACACAAAAGCAGAGAAAGTGTCTGAGGGAGTGAAAAAACCTAGGAAGTGGACATAGCTTCTTTCCGGTGTTATCGTGGTAAGTGAAGGCCAAGGGAAAACAGAGGTCAAAGGCCACTTTTCATGCATTCATTCTGCTATGTCAGCTTTATAGGAAGCTGACTGAATAGTTACACAATAACGAACAACGTGTACTGGGTTATTTTACTTTTTCCAAAAGGACTGCATATATTTTGTTTTTGTTGCACAACCATTTCAGATCCACCCCTTTTACCGCACCAAAATCCATCAACACAGCTGGAGTAGCTCAATCAATGCCTAAATCTATACAATCTAAAATATTTTTACGTCGTCCCTGTGCTGAATGAAATGACTAACCTCTTATGTCAATACAATGCTGAATAATGAGGAGAAAAAAGGGAAAACAGCATATATTTCATATAACTACACTAAAATTTACTTTCCAAGTAATAAAGTGGTTGCCTGAAAATTCATGTACCATAAATTTCACTGCATATGTCACAGTTTTTTGCATAAATTAGCATGCCTGCAATTTATACAGAGAAGCGATGTATTTTTGTTTGTTTTTTCTTCAATAAAGGTAGTCCCCGACTTACGAGCGAGTTCCGTACTTATGAGTTGCTCGTAAACCGGAAATTCGTACGTCGGAACAAGAAACACGTGTTCTCGTAAGTCCGGATTTTCGCTCGTAAGTTGGAACATTTATGGTAGCGCTACTACGAACACTCGTTTTTCATCAAAAACATTCATACTACTTCATAAACATGCTCAGAAACGTGTTTCCAAACGGTTAGCTAACACACTTTCATCTAAAAACACAAAAAAGTGCTGTATTTTTTACAAATTTACTGCTCGTTTGCCAGCTCGTAAGTCCGGGACCTCGTATGTAAGAGCGCTCGTAAGTCGGAGACTACCTGTATTTATAACTCAATTTTTCGCTGAGATCTGATGATTTCATTCATTCTGACATGAAAAATATTGAACACTAACATTTTTAGCCACTAGAGGACCCTCGACTAATATGGCAAGCCAAGTATCTCATTAGTAGGTAAAAGTGACTATTAAGGAGACACTTGACTTGCCATACCAAGCCACCTTTGTCTCGCTCCAGAACTTCTGGAGCAAACGTCAAATCAGTTGCATTTCACTGCGATACCCAATCGAAATGCAGCTAATTTGACTGTCAAAGTGCATTTATTAAGGAAAGTTCAATTGAGACACACCTTTGTTACAATTTTGAGTAAACAAATAATTGTTTTTAAGTGTTACTGGTAATCTTATTTAATTCTTGTTCCAAGTCCTCCTGTGCACGCTCCCGCGGCTGCCATTTGGCAGCCAATCGATTTTTGGCACAACACCGGCACATGTTTCCGGGTTGTCAGCGGTGACGCGTAACAAACGCGACGCGTCAGCGATGACGCACAATAGATGCAACTTATAGGGCAAAGCAAATTATTTATGTTTTTTTCCACTTTATTAGACTTTATTTACTTTATTGGACTGATGCGGCTTATAAGGCGGTGCGACGTGTACGGCGGCAAATATGTTAATCAAAAAAAGCTGCTGCCAAGATGCTGACAGCCATCTCAACAGTCCCAAATCTATCAATATTAATAACTGTCTGTTTCATTTTCAAACTTTTACCCATAAAGCCCAAGAAAGAAGGAAATTAAACAGGACTACTGTTAATTTCAAATGATGGCTTTTAAAATCTATACTAACTCAAACACTTTGTCCACGTATAAAAGAAAACTGCAACGGCACAGCTATTCTACTTGTAATATGACTTTTATTCTGGGGTAACTGTAAATCCAAAATTGTGTTTCATGGATTGGAAGTGAATACAATTGGTGTGGATGGATGGATGAATGGATGGATGGATGGATGGATGGATGGATGGATACTTTATTGATCCCAAAGGAAATTATATGACGATCTGTAGCTCTCATTCATACAAACAATAAGATAAAAACACGCCAGATTAAAAAAAAGATAGTATTAAAAAAGATCAATAAATAATTTAAAAAAGCAAAACATAGAGGAGATAAAGCAGCAACTATGTTAGGGGACATAACCAGCCAGCTTCTCTGGTTCCTGCCAGGAGTGGAAGTTTACATGTCCGACCTACTGGTCTGCAAACTGTTTCTGTTTAATACTATAATGCGTTGTCTTTTTGGGGTCCACCAGCAGCAATATCATAAAAGTGTGCATCAAAAACGCCAATAGGATGAGGGAAAAAGCTGAATTAGAAAAGCACACTGGTCCAACTAAGTGCCCCACATTTGTAACCAATTAAAACAAAGCTAACATGTGCCAACACATGACACACAGCGAGAGTTGACAAAGCAGACCCAGCTTATGAACACTTACACTGGAAGCGTTCCCTTTGTTCTTCTCAGCACTCAGCAGATGCCTTTCATCACAGATGAATGTGTCAGAGCAGTGTTTGTCTTAGGGGACATGTCTGTGTGCATGCACTCTGAAAGTTTACTGTACATACCCAGCCAACAGATTATTTTTATTCTATCATACACCTAATACATCTAAACAGTCAAAAACAAACAAAAACAAACATGCTACTTTATTTTCCCACATGAAATAGACCTTCTGATGAGAAGTAAAAAACAACAACTTCTGAACCAAAGAAAGTCCAGAATTCCTTAATCCAGCAATGAGCATTTACTGTATTCATGCTCGATAACAAGCAACTTGCCCATCCCAGACAGGAATCAGATGGAAGAAATTAACAAGATATAAAGAGAGATATGGGGGGGGGGGGGAAATCATCTTTAAGAAACGTTCATAGAGGTTGTAAAGTCAGGGGAGTGCTGCTCTTGTTTATCGTGGCTTTTCTTTGTCCTGTAATAGCACAATGCTCATCAGAAACTAGCTGAATGGTGGTCAGAGGCCAAAACCATGAACAATAGATAAATAAAGCCCGAGAACAAAAAGAAGCTAACAATGACAAACAAAAGTCCAAACAAGAATGAACTGAGTTAGACAGTGAAGTGGTGGCAGGACAGAATTTGGAGAAACTGAGAAAAGAGGAAAGCAAGGGAACTCTAAGCCAAGAAACTTGAACTATTTCTTTATGAAGTATGGTCAGAAGGCATGTTTTAAAACTGATGCTTATTCAAAACAAAGGAAAAATCTACAATTGTTTCATAGAAGTTCCTTTCACAAGTAAAACCAGCTCCATGTTTGTTATATCAGCATCAGCATCAGCTGTGTGTCATGCAAGACTGTCGTTCAAACCCTGATGCAACTGAAAGCTTTCTTTTTGCATTGTTGCCATTTTTAAGCATAAAGTAAGAATAAGACAAACAAAAACTTTTGCTAATCATCATATTAATCTGCATGTTTTCATCATAGTTTCAACATAAAATGACTTGCACACAATTACCATTATACTGATGTAAAACACAAATCCTAAACTGGAGAAATTGCATTTTCTGCAAAAATGCAGTGCTTATTGCTGAAGAACTTGATGAAAAGCAGCTGAAATTAACTAAAACATGCTGAAATGTAGATTAAATGGAAGAACAAACTTTAAATAAGCAGAGGAAAGCTGAAAGAACACATTTGTTAGAATGTGTTTAAAAGTATCTAAAAAAACATGCTGAAATTAGAAAAAAATGGCTGAAAAGTAGCTGAAAGGCAAAAAGAAGCTTAAACTACCAGAAGGAAGGAAATAGCTGAAATTTGCAACAACAACAACAACAACAAAAAAGGGAGGGGGGGTTGGCTGAAAAGGCTAAATTAGCATAAAACAGCTAAATATTAGCTGAAGTTGCAGAAACTAGCATAATTAAGCTGAAAAGAGCATAACAAGCTGAAATTAACATAAGGAAATTAGTCTGAAAAACGCAGAAGATATCATGAACTTGAATTTATCTGATAACAGCTGAAATTAGGTAAAAATACAGTACTAAAAAGATAGCTGAAAAGGTAGAACAAGCTTAAATTAACAGATCAAGGCAGAAAGAACATGTGTTTACCCAATCAGGGTCAAAGAAGCAGAAAATAGCACAAAAAAGCCTAAATTATCTGAAAAAAGCTGAAATCAGGAGAGAAAAAAACACCAGCTGAAATGTAGCTATAAATGCAGAAAGAAGTGTAAATTACCAAAAGGAAGTAGAGAGAGCACTTTTTGCTGAATTAGTCTGATTTTTTTTTTAAAGAGTGCAAAAAATGTGGAATTAGTTGAATAAGATGAAATTAGCATAACATTGCTCAATAGTAGCTGAAAATAGTTGAAAAAAGCTGAAACTTGCAGAAATAAGCTGAAAGGAGCATGGTAAAATTAGCAGAACTAAGTTAGAAACACTAACATGTTGTAGTTAGCAGAAATAGCAAAAGAGCAAAAAAACAGCTGAAAAAACAGCTGAAATTAGCAGGATTATCCTGAAAGAGCTGAACATTTTGATATAAGATTTGCTGAAATAGCTTGAAAACTGCAGGACAAGAATCACGCCAAAAAAAATACAGTAGTGTGAATGCGTCATAAACATTCCCACAGTTGGACTCTAACACAGGATCATCAAACATACCAGTCATCTTGATGACTCTATGTCATTTTGTCTAATATTTGGAAGTCACAGAGTTTCTGGGTGAACTGGTGGAAAAAAGAAGAGAAAGCACTGTACATCACTAAGGCTTTCACTCTCTGTCACCTCGCCACATAGCTGTTGTGTCCTAGCAACATGGACAAAAAAACAGACCATGACTGTGAAAACAGTTGGTCTGTTTCTGCTTTTCATCATATTTCACAGCATCTCTTCTGCTTCATTTGTTCAGCTTTTTTTGGGGTCTATTTCTTTTATTTTTACTTCCTGTTGTTTGGTGAATGGTGTTTATCATATTGTTTTCTGCTCTGTCACTCTCTCCCCCACAAAACGGATTGTGACTCCCTGTCAACCTTGTTCTCCTGCTCTTGTTTTGGCACTGCCAACCACGTCTGCTGCCGACACAGCAAACAGACAACCGGAGAGGTTTTCCTCTTTTTTTTTTAAAGAACATTTGTGGGGTGAAATCTCTTCAAAACGCTGGCTGCCTCTGAAAAAAATCTACAGCAGGAATTCAGCACAATCCGACCTGGAATCCAGCTAGAAAACACACGTCCATAAAATGCCCAGCTCTGGCTTAAACTGACCTTGTAATTTAAAGGAACTCACCAAGTGCCCGGCCAGTTTTATGCCATGTTTCTGAAGTGAGAAAAACACAGACACCACAAGTATAGCTGTCTCTCTCCAGTAGTATTTGCCCGCAAGTGTTTTGCAACAATTCCAGGAATTTATATATATATTTATTGTGCTTAAAGTTAAAGATTAAAACACCGATTATCTGATTATGCTTTGTGGGTTAAACATATATTTTTCTCATAGGTATCAAATTTACCGTAAATATAACATTTATACAAAAGACGTTCTGCCTCTGCACATAATCACAGATTTTCTATTTTAAAATGTGCATTTGACATACGCCACACTTTCTAATGTTTGACCAATCCTGATATGTAATCTGTAAATACTGGCCTTCAAGGACATCTGGAGGCTAAAGCAGTCTGGTATGAATTCAACGGTGCCTTTATTTTAGTGCATATCCCATGTTTTGACATCTGTTTAGTTTTTTTTAAACATCCTTTTAGTATATTCTGCAACAATGTTTTATTTGATTTAGCCAGTCTGCCTTGTGTGGGCCTTGATGTAAAATTTGTTCTAGACCAATATCAGTCTAGCAAAACTTACAAAACCAAAAACTGGTTTGAGATTAGAAACTGACTACAAACAAGAAGTGGAGCTTTATTGGGTGTAAAGAAGCAAGAGTTGGTATTCTTGGTCTTTGGTTACAAAAGTTCAGGTCATGACCCCAGCGTGAGTCATGAAACAATGAATGGGAGAGTCCGGCGAGAACTTTCAGAAAAATTGTTAAAAACTAAAAATGGCTGTTACATTTCTGTCCTAATTGTTTAAGGAAGCAAAAACAGCTGTTATGCATAAAAAGTAATATAATAGTTGTAAAGGCTGTTTGTGATCTCAGTGTGTTCTTGTTTAATTGACTTTCTGGTATAGCTTGTGCATTTCAATCAGCTATTAATGCTCACAAGTGTCCATCACAGTGATTTTGTGCAGCAGAAAGTAAACTGTTTCAGATCACTGATCTAAATGTATACAATAGTTTCTATTTACATTAATATTTGTTTTGTTTCAATCATTATGATTTTTGAGGAAAAATAAAGTTTGCCGTATTTTTAGGCCTATAAGTCATGTTTGTTTGTTTTTGTTTTGTTTTTTGCATAATTTGCATGCCCTGTGACTTCTACGATAAAGTGACATATTTATGGATTTTTCCCCCCATATTTATAAACCAATTTTTGGCTGTGATATGACCGTTTTCATTCATTCTTACTGAAAATATTTAAAACTACCATTTTTAGCCGCTAGATGGCACTCGAGCAGTATGGCATGCCAATGTGTCATGTAATAGTTAAAAGTGGCTATTAATGACACAATTGGCTTGCCATAGTCTGCCACCGTCGTCTAGCTTGCCTGGAGCAATCATCAAATCAGATTCATTTCACTGTGCCGTCCCGGCAAAATGAAGCTGGTTTGACCATTGAAGTGCATTTATTAAATAAAAGTTCAACTGAGACACACCTTTGCTATAATATCAAGCAAACAATTAATTGTTTTAGGTGCTTATCGTGTTAAATTTCAAAGAAATGAGCAGAGTTCCTCCTTCATGATTTCCTCCCTCAGAGCGTGCTCCCGGAGCACTGAGGCGACAACTACATTTGAAAATGCAGCTGATTTGACCATCAAAGTGCATTCATTAAGGAAAAGTTCAATTGAGACACACCTTTACTATAATTTTGAGCAAACAAATAATTGTTATGAGGTGGTTATCTTGTTAAATATCAAAGAAATGTACAGCGTGTCCTCCTGTGCACAGGCCTATTTCGCGTGTCGGCTTTTGAAATACAGCTGATTTGACCATCAAAGTACATTTATTAAGGAAAAGTTAGACTGAGACACATCTTTGCTATAATTTTAAGCAAACAATTATTTTTAAGATTTACTCTTGTTAAATTCTTGTTGAAGTCCTTCCGTGCACGCTCCCATGCCACCATTTGGCAGCCAATCCATTTTTGGCACAACACCGGCCTACATTTCCAGGTTGTCAGCAATGAAACGTAACAAACACGACGCGTCAGCGTTGACGCATAATAGATGCGACGTATACGGCAAAGTGACATATGAGTTTTTCCACTTTAAAATAGATATTTGGACTGATGCAACTTATCAGGTGGTGTGACGTGTATGGCGTAAAATTTGTTTTATGGACTTTCATTCCTTCTTATGTGAAGATATCAAGCTTATCTAAGTTTTTCTCACCGTAAATGGTACCATTGTAGTATGCATCTATTTCACCTTGCTAACTTCTCTTGTAGTTGGGTAAATACTGTAATAAAAACGTTGAAAACATCACTTTAGAAAAACAGTGAAGTCTTCTAACATCTCCTCTAATGGCATTCCCTGATATGACACCAATGACCCAGGCATCCTCTTTAAAACAGGAAATGCACCATAATATACAACCTTCCCCTTACGCAGGACTCACAGGGAGTAGATGAGATGACAGAAACACAACCTGGCAGTATGCATTCAGACAGAGAAGGATAAACTCCCACTGACAGAGTAAAAACAGTGAAAGGAAAAAAAATCCATAGAATGACGTATTCGTTTTCCTTCTAAAAGCCTGTGTTCTCACTTGAGGTCATCAAAACCATTTGTCATTCTAACAAAAACAGAAGTTTTGTATAAATCAAACTGTGGCAATAATGTCAATTAAATATATATATTTTTTATTTAATCAAAGAATTGTCATGACTTTCTTACGTGATGAGTTTATACGATTCATATTACTAAAGTATTTGTGTGACTTTGAATACAAACTGTTACGTCACAGGAAGAGAAAAGCCTTTACAATATAAGGCCCATTGGTCACTCTTTGGACCAAACCAATGTGGCAGCAGTGGTGACAGGAAAACAAAAACACAGAAGAGAGGGTGGAGACCACACTAACCAGATTAGTGCCAGTCTCCAAATAGTCTTTGTCCACTTCCTCCACTAGAGAAAACACAGCCATGACCTTTGGTCCAGACAGTGGCACAAACTTACTGAACGACACTGCCGTTATCTCTCCCTAAGAGTGCAATTGGGATCTTCCTATGTCAGATATTGGTGTATTATTGACAAATGATTGCTTGCGAAAATGCTTTCAATTTTGTGTTCTGGAATTGACACATTATGTAAGTTTATTTAAGACAAAAGGACTTTCTCAAGATTCAAAGATTCAAGGTGCTTTATTGTCATTCACATTGCATGTGGTACATGAGGTGGAACAAAATTGTACACAAGGGTCCCAGTTACATCCAACAATAGCAAAAATATAAAGTGTAAAAAGAAACAGTAAATAAGGATCTAATTATAAACTAAGATATTTGCTAAACGAACACCCAACGGCACACTAAAATATCTAAGATATTTACTAGTGCAAAACAATACACCGAACAGCAGCAGCACAATTCTCATAGGTTAAGTTCAGCTATAATATACACGCTTAAAGCTGCACTATGTAACTTTGTAATGCAGTCTGTAACTTTTCTAACAATATATTTTTAACATATTTCTTCACTCTGTCACTATATACTGACAGACTGATGTTAGACAAAGTAATCTCTGAAAAAAACTATAGTCCCCTTGCTTCTCTATCAGCATTTATAAAAACACTAAAAACACAGAGTGACCCGCCATTAACCAGCCAATAAAAACAGAGTTTGTAACCAGCCAATAAAAACAGAGCTTGAATTTGAATTTCAGCAGGGCCAGGGGAAGCAGAGCCATATATGGCTCTGAGGGGGAGGGATCAGAATGCTTTGCCTGTTGAAAATATTTCTAAGTTCTGCACTCTACAGAAAGTTACACATAGCACCTTTAATGCGAGCACTAACTTAATGAATACACTAAGCACTAATAGTTCAAAAACAATGCGTTGAACACAGCAGCACTAACATGAGTCTGTAGGAGCAGATGAGTACGAATGACTACAGAAGCATGAAATTAATTAATTCGACCTTTATTTATACAGGTGAGTTCCCTTTGAGCCTCAAGGACTCATTTACAAGAGAGACCTGTTCCATACAACATATACAGAGTAGATGACAAAAAGAAAACACGAGGGTGGAGGAAGTTTAAAAAAAAATCATGCCTCACACCACGTCCTGGCCGGGGCAAAGTGTAAAAGATGCAAAAAAAAAAAAAAAAAAAAGACCTTGCAACTTAAACAGCAGCATACAATGACATCATAATACAGTACATTTATGCATAGAAGGTCAACAAAAGTGGTGAGTTGTCTATGGACACTCCAGAAAGTTCAAAAGTTCTGATATGATGGTACAGTGTCTATCAGCGGCGCAATTCTGATAAGAATTGCATCTCAATGATGAGACCCTATAAGCGGTCTCATCATTGTCATTGATGAGGCAGATCACCGTGGTGTCATTTGCAAACTTAACCATGGTATTGGAACCATCGACAGGTTTGCAGTCATGGGTGAAAAGGGAGTAGAGGAAGGGACTCATCACACAGCCTTGTGGTACACCAGTGTTTATAGTGATGGTAGATGAGCAGTGGTTATCCAGCTGGACATATTGGGGTCGGTTGGTCAGAAAGTCCAGTAATCAGTTGCACATGAGGGAACTGATGCCTAATGCCAAAATTACACCACACGCGTTGCGGCTCCGCCCCGCTCCGGTCCGACCTCCGCAGCAAATACGCACCCATTATAATCAATGACAGAATTTACACTGGCTCCGCACGGCGGCGGCGAGCAGCGGAGAGCGGACGGCAGTCCGTCAAAATTAGAAATTTTTCTATTTCTGCCGGACGCCGGAGCTGTGCGGAGGCACCAACAGGAAAAGGAACGAGCACAACTTCCGTATTTACAAAATAAAATCACCACGGGCGGACTAATCCTAGCTCTATACGGATTTATTTGTACAAAAATGCTGTCAAACTATCATTTATGACTACGCCTACAAACGCAATACAAGAAATAAATAAATAAAGTATTTTATTCTGAAATGTAATACATCACTTCCTGTTGCTCAAACCATGTCCTGTCGCTCATTTACGAGAGAAGATCAAGGCAGCAGTCTCTACTGTTGTTCTCCTTCTTCCACCGAATGAATTGTTTTGTTCTGACTTACTTATTTATCACTTGATTTATCGCGCGATCCCGCAAATCCCGCGCATGCGTCTAGGAGCGGCGCATGCAGGCGGACCTGAGCTGAGCGGAGGTAGTGGAAATTGGAGTTTGAGACGCTCAGCTGCGACCTGCGGAGCGGACCGCAAGTAGTGTAATTTTGGCGTAAGTCTGTGGGTTTTGTGATGAGTTTTGAGGGGATGACTGTGTTGAATGCTGAACTAAAGTCTATGAACAGCATCCAAGCATAGGTGTTTTTATTGTCCAAGTGTGAGAGGACAGAGTGCAGCGCTATGGAGACTGCATCCTCTGTGCTCCTGTTCTGGCAGTATGCAAATTGGTGGGGGTCCAGGGTGGGGGGGGGAGACAGGATTTGAGGTGTACTAGAACCAGCTGCTCAAAACACTTTGTGATGATGGGGGCCTACAGTGTTAAATAAGGAAATATGTAAAGAATTAATAAAACCATTAACCTTGTTAAGATTTACCCAAGATAAACTTTTAATGCAAAATAGATAACTTAAATTCACAAAATAAACCAATAAAATTCATGACAACCCAAATACAGTACTAATCTTTAATCCATAATACAGGTATCTCTTGTAAATGAGTCCTCGAGGCTCACTGAGATTGACCTGCCTAAATAAAGGTTGAATGAATAATGTAGTGATATTCAGATGCCAGCTTTCCTGTAATAGTTGTTAAACTCACAACAGGAGATTTTCTTAAATAAATAAATAACTGCTGCCCGAGTGCTTGTGCCAATTCTACTGAATGTTTGTACGTGGCCAAAGTTTCAAGTTTAGGACGTTACAGAACAGCAGTTTCAAACTAAGATTTTGTATGACATTAGCCAGGAAATGTCTAGAATATTTTACAAACTTGGCAGAAAATCTACCTGACCTCATTTAATCAAACTTTATGAGCAAAAGAGAAGAAAAGGTAGAAAATAAAATCCAGCACAAACAAAAAAAAATTCTGAATCGCATAAATGAAAGAAAGTATTTGACATTAATGTTCATAAGGCTTAGTCTGCTGTTAGGAAGAAAATGCATCTAAAAAAAATAGAATTTTGTGAAGATGTTCAGTATTGTAAACTCCTGGTGTCACACCATGATCAGCTCATTACAGTAACTCTTGGACATGAGCTACAAATGTCTCATTCCTCAAGTCAAGCCAGAACCAGAGACGACATCAGAAGTACAGTATCTTACCTGGGCTGAGGAGAAAAAGAATTGGACTGTTGCTCCAATGTCTAATGTTTTTTTAGATGAAAGTACATTTTGCATGTCATTTGGAAATCACAGTCCCAGAGTCTGGAGGAAGAGTGGAGAGGTCCAGAATCCACGTTGCTTGAAGTCCAGTGTAAATTTTCCACTGTCCATGATGATTTGGGGCGATGTCATCTGCTGGTATTGGTCCAATGTGTTTCCATGTCCATCTGCCAGGACATTTTAGAGCACTTCATGTTTCTCTCTGATGACAAGCATTAAGGAGGTGGTGATTTCATTTTCCAGCAGAACTTGGCTCCTGTCCACACTGCCAAAGGTACCAATACGGTAACCTTTATTTAACCAGGCAAATCCCACTGAGATCACAGATGTCTTTTTCAAAGGAGGCCTGGGCCTGAAGGCAGCTGAACATGCATATTTTTTGGACCGTGGGAGGAAACTGGAGTACCCGAGGAAAGCCCACACAAACACAAAGAGTATGCAAATTCCACTCTCAAAAACCCCAGGTCCACCCTGGGGATGAAGCATGGACCCTCTTGCTGTGACGCAACAGTGCTAAACACTATGTCAGTGTTATAATGTTCTGAAAAACTCAATTTTGGTTTTTCATTATTTTTAAACTACTGTATAATCATCAAAATTACCATATTGTTTTCTCTATAAGTCACAGTTTTGTTTTGTTTTTGCATAATTTGCATGCCCTGCAAGTAATAAGCCTAAGCAACATATTTATGGATTTTTTTCCCCATATTTATAAACCAGGTTTTGGTTGAGATATGACTACAGTTTTTGCATTCATTCTGACTGAAAATATTGAACACTGCCATTTTCAGCCACTAGATGGCACTTGAGTAGTATGACATGCCATTTTGTCATGTACAGTAATAGGTAAAAGTGGCTATTAATGACACAATCAGCTTGCCATAACCTGCCAACTTTGTTCTGCTCACCTGGAGCAACCATCAAATCATCTTTGTTTCGCTGCACCGCCCCGGCTAAAGGAAGCTAATTCGACAATTAAAGTGCATGTATTAAGTAAAAGTTCAACTGAGACACACCTTTGCTATAATGTTGAGCAAACAGTTGTTTTAGGTGCTTATCTAGTTTAATTTAGAAGAAATGCACAGCGTTCCTCCTTCCTGATTTCCTCTCTCCGCGCACTCCCGGAGCACTGAGGCAGCAAATACTTTGGAAAATGCAGCTGATTTGACCATAAAAGTGAATTAATAAGGACATTTTTAACTGAGACACACCTTTACTATAACTTCGAGCAAACAAATAATTGTTTTTAAGTGTTAATCTCGTTAAATTCTTGTTAAAGTCCTCCTGTACATGCTCCTGCAGTTGCCATCTGGCAGCCAATCGATTTTTGGCACAACACCGGCCCACATTTCCAGGTTCAGCCTACATTTCTGGGTGGTCAGGGGCGATGCGGAACAAATGTGACATATCAGCGGTGACTCATAATAGATGTGAAGTATACGGCGAAGTATACGGCGAAGCGACGTATCTATAGATTTTTCCACTTTATTAGACATATTTGGACTGATGCTGATGGACTGATTGGACTGACTGATCACTTTGGGCAGTGCAACATGTATGGCGGAAATACGGTACAAGAAATAACAGCTTGAAATATTTCAGTCTGCATGTACTGTACAGTAATGAATCTATAAGAGTTTCACTTTCCAAAATGATTGACCCTCCAACAAATTAACTTTTTCATGACATTCAAAATCTTTTTTTTTATTCACCTGTAAATGCAATTGTAGTCAGATAATTGCACTGAAAACAAAAAAATTACAGCCGTCTTCTGTCATATATCATCATTAGATAAATGTTTAGTTGCTGATGTGTTAGTCAAAACAGGTTGTTTAAACATACTTGTTTTAGACATTTTTAGCCCTTTAAAAGTTTCATAAACAAATCAAGATGAATAACTTCTGGAGATAAAAGCTATAAAAAAAATGAAATTGCATTTTGAACATTCTGCCTCGTTGCTGAATCTGTCATCCTCAGGATGTATAACATTCAACAAAGGTTTATCCTAAGATTATAGCTGCCACCCTTCCTACTCTCTTTGTCATTGCCTTGAAAAGTTGGAAACAAGAACAGGAAGAGGAAGAAGTTTTTCATTTAACTTATTTTCCAGTCCTTTATACAGTACATATATATAAATGCTGAATATGTATTTTTAAAGCCCTATGTCTGGCTAAACTTCCTTCCCTTTTTTCCCCATATTTCCTGGAGGTAAAGAAATATGCATGTAAATTAATAATCTTTTGATTCCATGAATGGGACACAATGTATTTAGATCAATGCCCAACCCCCATTCAGCCCCACCATCCCCAGCACTGAAATCTCCACCTTTCAGCACAACACACCCCACACAAATCAAGCGCCTAATATCTGTAATCTCTCTTCCATCTTAAACGCAACCCTCATTAATCCTTTGTTCTCCTCTTTGGTTCTCAGGGCAAGCCTTTAAATTCACTGTATTTTAATGTAAAGTTATTAAATATTCTATTGCTAACCTTTTTTCTTTATTTTTGTTTTAGCAAAAAAAACTGTCAAATGTAAATGTGGAAGATTCTGCAGAAACAAAGCAAACTCACACTGCAGCTAAGAAGATGTGTGTCTCAGCATGCTTGAGGTCATGTTGCTGTGGATGCATGCATGTGCGTGCAAGCTGCCTCCGACACCTGCTACAGCCTTGGGCAAGCTGCTGAGGCTGAAAGAGACCAAGAGCCAAACAAGCATTACAGTTCAAACGTAACATTACTATAGTAAATTAGAAATGCCCATGTGTTCGTACAGAATGGAAGCAAAGATGCCCGCTTTTCTTAACCAACTTACTCAGTGAGAAAATGCAAACCTTATTAGCACATCACACCCATTTGTTGTGACATTTCCTGTTCACTGGCTACTGCAGTGTACACAGATATGGTTAAAGACAAGACCAGTCCTCTTGGCCTGTTAAAGTCTATTATTAGCTATTAGCTCAAACTATCTCACCGCTCTGTTTTACTCACGTCTTTTTGTATCTTAAAACGGACCACAGCAGCCTGCAGGATGTGCAGCTGACTGGCTTTTTAGTCTAAATACTTCTTCTGAGGCCAACAAAAAAAGAGAATGAAACAAGACACATGGAGCAGAGGGTGAGCTTGGGGGGGTCAAATTAAATCAGATAACAAAGAACAGGCTGCCCTGTTAAGACAGCCCTGCACAAACGAGAAAAAAACTGAAAAGGTCTCAGTTTAACGATAAAAATAGCACATTATAAATTCAACCCATCTTTCTCTTCTCAGGACGATTTCACATCCTCTAAATACCATTTTTCATTTGTGTGAATTTAGGATTTTGATTCTGACAAACCACTGAAAATGAGCATGTTATAGTATACCAGTAGGTTAAATGTAAGCTGGGGTGGCTGTGGTGCAGTGGTAAGGCAGCTGACATGGGACTGGTAACTGCCACAGATTCGATTCTCTGCTATGCCCAAATGGTTTTCTTGAGTAAAACGGTCATTTCGTACCCTTTTCCCGGGCGCTTACATAGCGCTGCTCCACTTGGATGTATCTCGTGTGATGGGTTGAATGCAGAGCACAAATTTCATCATTGCATGGGAACATGTGAGGACAATACAGAGCACAATGAGTGCTGATGATGCTGCGGATTATCTCATGCTGCTGAATTCATTCACACCCATCTACTCTCTACAGACGCATGTTTGGGCTGCTGTTTGATACAGCATATTATTTTACATTATTAGTGTTTAGCGTATATCTTAGATCTTTAAGCTTATCGTTTAGCGTTCATTTAGCATATATTTTAGTATATATCTTAGATCCTTGTATACTGTTTATTTTTGATATTTTTGGGTGTAACTGGGACCTTGAGTGCACAATTTCATTCCACCTCATGTACCACATGTGATGTGAATGACAATAAAGAACCTTGAACTTTAACAACCTACATGTATTAGCTTACGCCTTTCTTGTTTTGTCCTTGGAGTTTAAAACTGCAGCTTTCATAAAATGAAGTATGATCTTTGTGATTCTGATAAGAAGCAGAGGACTTGTGTACAGTTGTAAAAATGTACAGTTATCTGAATAAAATTCAACAAATATAGAGGCTATAGACTCTATAGCCTCTATAGAAGCTTACTGTACATAAACTACTGTTTTTCTAAAAATCAACTTGAGATGAAAATTGAATCTAAATGTTTCAAACTGAAATATCTGCATCAGACTAAGTAACAGAACTGGACAATCTACAAATAAGACATAAAAAGAACTGTTTTGTTGTCTTTCTGTTCGGGAAAAAACTCCAAACAGCATGGAGATCACATAAAAGTTTCAATCTGTGATGGTCTGTTAACACTGAAAGGGAAGCTGATGTTTTATGACCCTCATTGTACAACAAGACAAATGAGATTTACATTATCGTGGTTTAGCTGTTTCAGCCATGGGCCAGAAAATTTGTTTTCATCACCATACACCTCCACAGGAATCCTGTGGTCAGTTCTTGAGTTGAACTCAGAGCCTTTAAATGCCATATTTAATTTAAAAGGATGATTTTATTAAAGGTTTAATGCATTACTTACTGCATAATTAACTTTTTCCAGTTTGAAAAAAAAATCTAGAAAAAGCATTAAATGTCCATACCTGTATGTTCATGATGAAACTTTGCTTTGTTTTAATAGAAAGCAACCATATGGGAGAAAATCATTGAAAAATATCAGTCAAGAATTTAAAGTTGTTTTTTACTCCCCAAATATGCCTAATAACAATTGTAAGGGTGTTTAATTATCATTAACGCACAACGAAAAATTCTATTAAACAGCTCGTTTCAAGCAGGAAATAAATCTCTAATATTTGATCACGGGAGTAATATAGGCAAACAAGGAATACATTAACAAAATGCTACTAGCAAATGCACTATTAGAGAGCCATGCTTACTCAGCTCAATTATCTACAGTACTGTATAATGGCTCAAACAAACAACCGGGAGCTGAGTGCACAACAAAGAGAAAACATTTAGCTAAATGGATCAGTGAATATTCTTTGACCTTGTTTTTAAACTGCAAGAACAGCCTTGAACATTTGTAACAAAAGAGTAATCTCATGATAGACTTGACAGTGGAGAAAACAATTGATAAAGCCACAACAATTTCAAAAAGCCAATAAAGCTGGTTAGTTCAGTGTTTCATTTAAAGAAACAGCAATTGCTATTTCTATAAACATAAATTATGTTCTGTGAATTTATTGAGAGAAACTCTTTGCTTCAGAACATTAAATATTCATTTAAAAAAGCAACATGTTTCTAACTGAAGTAAAGCTTTAAGCTTTAAGTCAAACCTTGGACAGATCTCAAACTCTGCCATAGAAGAGAAAAAGATATGAAGTCTCATCATTCATCACAAGTTTATCGTCTTATATAAAATTATAACTTTTTTAATAAGCTTTTTATATATA
>JBBPBX010010300.1:19661-33013 GCA_038048925.1 Garcialebias charrua
TATAAACGAACCACAAATACAGTAGTCCCCGCGAGGGACTACTGTATTTTTTTTTTATTGTTCATAAAAATAAATGAATGCATTTTAAAGTGTGTATTTTCTTTTCACTATATATTTTTTTACTTTACTGACAGTAACTTAATGTTAATTTTTGCAAATTTTTCCATCATGTTTACTTAACATAAATAAAATTATACATGTATGCTCAAAAGATAATGTAAAAAAATGTTGAATTTATGAACAACATCCATCTTTTTATGCTGGTGTAGATTCTCAGTCGTCCAGGACATGATAAAATCAAAAAAGGCGTAATATACCATACCATACCAACTTTATTTCTAGAGCACTTTATGCACCCAACAGGACCAAAGTGCTGTACACACAATCACAAAATACAATACAATCATAAAATGGAAGGGACTAAAAACAGTACTAAAATAATAAATTATGATATGTACATGTAATATGTACATTTTGGTCCTCAAAACACAGGAGAGCAACCTCCTCTGGTCAAAACTCAGCTGTTCACCTCCACCTCACAGACAAGGGACACTCTTTTGAGGACCAAAATGTACATATTTTGGACCGAGAGCACAGGTGGTTTGAGAGAGGTGTGAAGGAGGCGATTTATGTAAAAAGAGAGAAACCATCGTTAAACAGAGGAGGAGGTCTAAGATTTCAACTTTCTAAAACTTATAGTGCAGCCCTGGATTTGGTCCCCAGGCGTCTCACACCTGATGAGAACAGAGGAGCTTTGTTTGTGAATTAGACCAACAAAGACTTTGACAGGTCCCTGTTATCAATGTGTGAAGTGTGGTTTTTGTCAATTTACATACAGTAGGATGTGTGTGTGTTTTCTGTAAGCTCTGCTTTCACACACTGAACTTTGAATGGGTCACAGGCACGTGTTATCCCAAGTATGTGTGTGTGTTAGCTTCCAATAGCCTATATGCCACAGGGGGGCGTGACGTACTTCCGGCAAAATGCAACACCTACCCGCCACTTCCGGTTCCCATCCACCTCCGTTGTTGCTAGCGTTAGCTCCTAGTAGCAAACCATGACAACGACCCGAAACGGGAAGCGGCAGCGCGCTACCGGCACTACACGTGAGTACCGTTGTGTCCGCCCACCGGTGGGAACAGCTGTTCCGCGGGGGGGTTTCGGCGAACATTTATCGCGGCTATCCGTAGGGGGAACGTCGCCATAATTTTATATGGTTTATATTCTATATATATATATTGGGCAGCACGGTGGCACAACTGGTAGAGCTGCTGCCTCTCAGCGAGAAGGTTGCCGGTTCAAATCCCGGTCCGGGGCCTTTCTGGGTGGAGTTTGCATGTTCTCCCCGTGCATGCGTGGGTTTCCTCCGGGTACTCCGGTTTCCTCCCACAGACCAAAAAACATGCTTGTTAGGCTGATTGGTGACTCTAAATTGACCCTAGGTGTGAGTGTGAGAGTGGATGGTTGTTTGGTGTGAGTGAGACAGGTCCCTCTTGTAAATGAGTCCCCGTGACTCAACGAGGCTAGCCTGTATAAATAAAGGTTGAATGAATGAATGAATGAATATGTGTATAGAGTTGTTATTGGTGTGTATGCCGATGTTTTATTAATTGTATTTAGTCATTTATGTTTGTGTCTTTCCCGCTAACCGGAAGTGCGCCGTCTGTGTAATGACTGCGGAGGTGCTGGAACGGAAGCCCGTGGCATATAGGCTATTTACCTAGTTTGGTGTGTACCAGTGGCCCAGCTTGCTTATAACTTCTCTCTCCCTCTCACAGTCTCCAATTGAGAAAGCTTATCGGATGATGAGCGAAACATCTTGTTTGGTACAAATAAAGTCCAGTTGTTCTGTATTGAAAGCCTTTTTTGATTGAATCCATCTTTTTACATCTTTTCCCCTTTTTCCCCTTCGTGTCGTGGGAGTCACTGGCGTCCATATCCAACTGTCACTAGCCGTGTTTCCATCAAGGTTTCTAGATGCGCATTTTGAAGCATTGCATCAGAAAAGCTGAGTGGAAACGGCAAAATTCGAGTTAACTTCCTCTAATTCGCTGAAAAGTTGACACGCTCGCTTGAGGTGGTTTTTGGGGGTTTCGAAACAGAGCTGATGCGCAAAACGACAGATGGAAACAGATTTGCCGACTCAGTTCTGCCGTAGCGAACATTTACGTCATGTGACTGATCAGCTGTTTCCGCTCCGGACAACATGTAACATCGCTAAAACTAGTTGGCATGACAGAATAAATACAACTTGCCCGATAGCAACACATACCTGAAATATTCTCTCCATTTTGACGAGATGTGTGGCCGGGTTCTGTTTTCAACCGCTACTTCCTGTTTACTGTAGACATGCGTAACGCTGACGTCTGACGTAATGACGCTGACGTCTGACGTAATGACGCTGACGTCTGACGTAATGACGCTGTGCGTGGCCTGGTAGATGCGCTTCAAGCCAGTTGATGGAAACACTTCTGATCCGCATTAATTTGTATTTACATTTTTGCGAGATTTCAAAAATTAGCTCAAAATTCAAAATGAAAATAGATGGAAACACGGTTACTGTGCAAGAGGCAGGGGACAGCCTGGACAAGTTTCAAGTCCATCACAGGGACATATAGAGATAAATGAGACAAACAACCATTCACTCTCTCACTCACACCTAGGGACAATTTAGAGTTGTCAATCGGCCTAACATGCATGTTTTTGGTCTGTTGCAAACTTCACCCAGAGTCCACAGCCAGGATTCGATCCAGCAACCTTCTCGCTGAGACAACAGCTCTACCAACTGAGCTACCATGCCACCTGCACATTTAATTTGAAAGAAAAAAAAACTCTACTAATCCTTTGATTTGCAGGGCGGGGGCTTCTCCCATCTGCTACTAGCAGAACCCCAAACTGTCTGTGTGCTGTAGTTTCTTGCGGAGATGGCTAAATCCCTGCCTGCTGAACTCAATCCTCTTCCCCACACACCACCATAAACCTTTAGCCTTTTCAGTTATAATCCTGACCTTATGACCTTCAGTGTTATTAGTGTCCACTGTCTGACTATGCAGAGTGTGATCAATCCAGGCTGTAATGATGAAAAACAATTTAAAATAAATGTACAATAGCTCTGGAATCTATAGCAATTTTCAAGTCACTGACAGAGTAAAACAACACTCATTTAACAGATTAACCTCGTAAACCTAGCCGTTTTGGACGGCTTTACACAGGAGACCCTCACCCCTTCACCCCACAGCATGACGGTGTGTAAATGAGAGTGTACAGTACGTCAAATATATGAGGGTGTGACAGAGGGTAAACCCAGAAGGAAAGAGCAGTTACCTGGGATTAAATATTCTTAGCAGGGGGGCTATTTTTGGAGCAAGCAGGGCAAAAACAGACTGAACACAGACATGCACACACAAACACACAATCCCAAGCTCACAACGCCAGTCAAGTGTGGTTTGTTTGGGTTGTCCTGGGCAGAGTCACATGTCGCACTCAAGCAAACTGGGTCACAGTGGCTAAAAATCATAGTGAAATTGTGAAACTATTCCGAAAAACTAAAAGATAAAACATTTTCCTGTTGCAAAATCGCTCAACTAGCTAAAAGGTTTGGAACTCGAACAGTAGCAAACTTCCTTTCACCACAAAACAGAGCTCTAGACAGATGCAGGGTCAGCGTATGTACCCACCATGCCCTTGCTTATTCAAGCACATTTCTTTATTTACCGTTTTCTTGAGATTCTTCTTCTTCTTCTTTCGGCTTTTCCCTCTTCAGGGGTCGCCACAGCGAGTCATCCTCCTCCATCTCACTCTGTCCTCTGCATCCTCTGTCCTTACTCCAACTATCTCCATGTCCTCTCCAACTGCATCCATATACGTATCTCCTCTTTGGCCTTCCTCTTTGTCTTTTTCCTGGCAGCTGCATTTCTAACATCCTTCTACCAATATACCCACTGTCCCTCCTCTGGACATGTCCAAACCATCTCAGTCTGGCCTCCCTAACTTTATCTCCCAGTTGTTCAACATGTGCTGTACCTCTGATGATCTCATTCCTGATCTTATCCATCCTTGTCACTCCTAAGGAGAACCTCAGCATCTTCATTTCTGCCACTTCCAGTTCTTTCTCCTGTCTTTTTGTCAATGCCACTGTCTCCAGACCATACAACATAGCTGGTCTCACCACTGTCTTGTAAACTTTTCCTTTGACCTTTGCTGACACCTTTTTGTCACAAATCACTACTGAAACTTGTCTCCATCCACTCCATCCTGCCTGGAATCATTTTTTCACCTCTTTACCACACTCTCCATTTTCCTGGACAGTGGATCCCAACTACCGTACTTGAAATCAAAGGCAGGAGCAGGAGTCACTTTTGACCTCTGCTCCTTGTAGCCTCACTGTTCCACCTCCTCTCTCATTCACACACATGTACTCTGTCTTACTACAGCTGACTTTCATTCCTCTTCTTTCAAGTGCATACCTCCACCTCTCCAAGTTCTCTTCCACCTGTTCCCTGTTCTCACCACAGATCAAAATGTCATCTGCAAACATCATAGTCCACAGGGATTCCTGCCTGACCTCATCTGTTAGTCGGTTTCTTAAAATCATGCTAAATACTGTAAGCAAATGTTTTGTCAAAACCAGATTTTTTTTTTCTATTTTCTTTAGATGAAACACACGGCAACTGATTTAGAACAAAAGTAACTTTATATCATTCTGAATGATTTATGTCAGAAGCACTTAGGGCCGCACAGATCATGTGATTTTTGCTAAATTATTGTCTGCACATCTACATTTAACTCAAAAAGGCGTTCAATACAAGATCAACTGGACTTTATTTGTAACAGAAAACGTTTAGACTCCCATCCCATCCCATTTGATCTTGTATTGAACGTTTTCTGTTACAAATAAAGTCCAGTTGATCTTGTATTGAACGCCTTTTTGATTTATCATGTCCTGGACGACTGAGAATCTTCACCAGCATATCTACATTTAACATGCATTTTAAGTTGTAGCATGAGAAAAAAAATGAATTTCTCACTTAAAAAATACATATGTGTCTAGATAAAAGGGACAAAATAAGTCATGAATGCTAATTTTTTTTTAGACCACACTATTGAGTTTTTAACCTTTTTTTCTAGCAAGATTCAAAAACCTCTTTTCAATCATCTTGCATTCTACTCTTGGACTTGATTCCTTCATTTTATTGGTGCAGTCTCCATCTCTTTGCATCTCTGTGCCAGAGTCTGCAAACTCTTCAACAGGTTACAAATATTCCACGCCTCAGCTTGGGTCACTGAATTCAATATTGTGGTCCGTTTTGAGACAATTTAGCATTAATGCCAGGGGTTTGGGGATCATGACGCTTTGTGGGTAGTCCACTAATCCCAGGGTCTAAGCCTCAAAATCGTTTGGAAACTGAATCCAAATGAAGTCCACCTGCTAGCTCACTCACACACTTTGTTTGTGAATTAGTGTAGGTGCATTGGGCGAGAAAACAAGATAAAATATGAGTATACTCTGGACTGTTCCGTTTTAAAATATATGTCTCAATATTCTCAGAATTAAATGTGTTACTCACAAATAATGTACCTACCACCTGCTAGTGGTTTTCTCAATTAGAACATTACACTCAGTTCAGACTGATGCTTCATCGTAGCAGGAGTTCCCACATTCTTATAAAAATAACTTCTGGCAAAAACATTGTTGAGTCTGGCATGGCGCGTGGCTGTGACTGCTGTGGTAGAAAATAAAACAATGAGATTGAAGGAGTGGTTTATGGCCTCCTGCATTTCATTTAACGTGTGTGCTTTTCCTCATCCACTGCACCATTTCCAATACAGTAATAGTCAACTCAGGTTTCTCTGCAAGCACGTTTCATACTTGAATAACTTATACAGTACATAGATACAACAGACAATGAAACGGCTAGACATGCTAGAGGGAAGACGAATTATAATGGGTATTTCCAGAAGAGCTAAAAATGAAAAAAGGCCAGGTTGAGATGGAGGTTGCGCTTATTGTATGCACACAAAAAAGTGTTGTGCACACTGAGTGCAACACCTGTTCAGAAAAATATTGAGAAACAGGATACATTTTTAAAGAAGCAATGGCAAAGACAAACGTAGAGAGCAACATATTTGTCTTGACAAGTCTTCTGAATGCAACTCTGGCCCAAACTGAGCATGATTTTCACCACTTTTATACGATAACAACACAAAACTGGTTTAAACTGCGATGATGAGCCTTGCATGAAAAAACTTCATATGTACACAGTATGCTCATAAAGATCAGTTTTCAGACCTATAATTCCTCACATGATCTAAATTGGATACAAAATATAATTTAAAAAAATATTGGTTAACTCATGTAATTCATGAAAAAATATTTCATGAAGTACATTAAATCAGTTTATAATGCCAAGAGTTTTTTTCTTTTCTAAGAATCTTCCATCCTGCCTGAGGAAAAAGAAAAGACAAGGTTCACAATTTCATTTAGGTAATTATTGTACACTGCCATCTCAATTAGAAAACTTATCAAAGCATAACTGCAGTGATTTTAAGAATAAAATATAATCTCATGGCCTTCTGAGGTCAAATCTGTCCGGACATCCTTTTCCACTTGTGAGAGTTAAATGAACATTTTGTCCTTGTTTAGTTTGATTTATTTTAAAGTTCTAAAAGGTTCTGAGTTTTTTTTAAGCTGCCGTATACAGTACTTACAAATCCAGTTGTATGGGTTTTAACCAATCAGATTACACCCAACAACCACTAAACTGCATGTCAGATCGTACAAAGCATTAGACCAAGCTTCTGGTGGTGACTCAAATGTGCATTTTATTTCCTCATGCTAAAAATGAGTTGTGCACATTTTTACAAACTTTTGTTGTTTTAGTCACGAACTCACTCAACAAGTTCTACAAACCAAATAATGAAGGTTGAAGAGAGGAGGGTTTAGAGCAGCAGGAAGAGGCTGAAACTGGATCAATCTGAATCAAAAAGCTTCCAGTTGTGAAGTAATGATGCTAGCTGCACCTCAGCGCTGTAGAACCTGCTCAGTGGAACACGCCAAAACTTGTTTTCTTCAGCAATACAAGAACGACAGCAACAGTAATCAAAACATTACAACAAAAAGAAGTGACATTTTCGACTATATTTTCTGTACTTAAAGACCCACTGACATGATTTTTTAATTTTCATAAAATTGCTCAAAATACCGGTATATATCTTTTATCATTTAAATATGTTCATTTTTGCAAACAAAATGCTAAATCACTTTAATTTTGCTTTAAAAGTGATTTTGAACTTCAAGCCGTGTTTAATCATGGGAAATCCAATTACACACGAACGCACCATCTGTGACGTAACACTGGGCAGAGGGCTCTGGTCTCTTTAATAGCGGACCATTTAAAACCCGACGAATTTAGCAATCTATGTGAAGATTTGAGCTATTTGTCTTCATTTTGGGAAGCAGAAAATAGTTTGGGTGATGGAACAAGAAACAACAGGATCTAATTTAGGTCTGATGCTGTATCAGACTTACCTTCATGTCGAGCTGCTCATACCTGCACACTGTGACAAGCCCAGAGCTCTGCCCGGTGTGACATCACAGATGGTGCGTTCGGGTGTAATCAGATTTCCCATGATTAAACACGGCTTGAAGTTCAAAATCACTTTTAAAGCAAAATTAAAGTGATTTATCATTTTGTTTGCATAAAGGAACATATTTAAATGATAAAATATATATATATTTTGAGCAATTTTATGAATAGTAAAAAAAAATCATGTCGGTGGACCTTTAAGTTGAACTCTGGTTTGCTGCAAAAGCTGCTTGTGGAAAATGTAGAACTGAAAACATGATGTGGTTAAAAGTTTAAAATGAAGCAAGCAAAACGCATCAGTTAAAAGTGGACTTTGTATTAGTTTCAAAGAGCTGGACATCATTGGTAAACTTTGCAGGGGAAATGAAAGGAAAGATTTGAACTGAAACTACTGTTTTGAAATAGACTCCATCTTTCTTCTTAAAAAATTAAGGGTTTGTTCTTTCCTTCGTCAAAGAAAGTATTGTCGCCCCCGGATACAATAACACTGCAGCTTTCACCTTACAACCTCCAGACTCTGTTTCCTAAAACACCATGCCTGATTCTGATTCGCTCTCCTGCCTCTGTCTCCTCGCCTTTTGTTCTGTTCCAAGAGCTTTGATGTGGAGGGGAAAATAGCAATTTTATCATTAACATGTGTCAGCATGTCTTTGTGTATTACATGCGTGCCTTCACTGTACGCATGTCATTTTGCTTGGATTAAATCAAATCCTTTTTTGTTTGTTTGTTTGTTTTCTTGCTGACTTTTGTGGAGGTAAGAAGAAAGGTGTGACTTGTTGCACCTCTGCAGAGACTCCAGGTAAAATATGAAAATAAAAGAGAATCAATTTTTGTGCTAAACATTATCACTTTTACAAGTCTGGACAGCAAGTTCTGAAGTAGCCTAAGGTGTCTGTTGAGGGTAGGGACTAAGAGACGCACCTTTGCAACACCGCCGGCTGTAGGTTTTTAGCTCATTATCACACGGTTTGAATTTCAGTCTGACAGCTCAGCACTGCAGGGTACAGTAAAGGGGGGAAAGAGCAGCTGTTTTCTTCTAACTGTCCAGCCACTTCAGGCAGACCTTGAACTGTAATATATACGTTGAGCTCATTTCCATTAGCTGGTCGCATAGAATGAAACTAAACAAACTAAAAATATGTGTAGAATCATCAGCAGATGGCAAAATATGCACAAGGTACACGCAAATAGTGTAAAAAAGGCTTATGGTGAATCCTGAACATTTCTCCAAAACATTAATGAAGATTTGAACAGCCAGTTTTTGAACATCATGGCCTATTTTCATGAGCAGAGCTTGCAAAACTCCATCCCTGCTCAGCAATATTTTATTGTCAACCACTGCCCACATCGTACCCGCCTCGGCTTGCTAATTTGTACTAGGGCTGAACGATTTTGGAAAATAATCTAATTGCAATTTTTTTCTATAAATTGCAATTGCGATTTAAAACGCTTTTTTTTTATATCTTCAAACAGAAGCAATAAATCAATCTGTTTTATAATAAACAATGTCAGATTTATTTAAAGCAGAGATTACAATAAAGCAAACAAATCTATGCCTTTTCTTTTCACCATTTCTATTTTTTCTTGTTTCATAAACATAATAGTATTAAACATGTTAAGTGAACTTCCTAACTACTGTCTGAACTTCACATGACAGTTAATAAATAAATATAAAAAAAATTACTGTTTGAAGTTCAAACAGTTCGGTCAGTGATCCCTGTCGGCTGATACTTTGCTTACTTGAAGTTGAAGCACTGGTTGTTGTCATTCTAGCCATGCAACCATCGTAAATGTCTTTGTGGTGTGTTTTTTTTTAAGTGTTGATAAAGATTTGTGTCACGTGACCAGTCAAATTGCAGCCTTCGCGATTAGATACTGTAATCTCATTTTATCATATTGCGATATTATTGCAAATGCAATTAATTGTTCAGCCCTAATTTGTACCCACCTTGACAGCAACCCCCACAATTAAGATTTATCGGTAATCAGCTGGGGGTACACTTCTAAAATAAAGATTTGGACTACCGGTATTTTAAATACATTTTTAGGTACCATTGGTGTGATTTTTAGACCTGAATATTAGCTTTCAAGGTTTTCTACTCCAGGACCACTCCCATGCAGGAGTCAAACTACAGCTCCAATGCTGTTGAGACAATTTGGAGACAAACAGCAAAATACAGATGGGTTTTGAAACAGAATTGAGACATTCACAGTTACTCTGACCACCTTTAGAGAAAATCTGTTGCACAAATTTGTTTAGCAAGTTTAAAATTAAGTGACATAACTGCATTTCTCTGCGACTCACTTGAGGAAATTGAGAACAATTGCAAATGATGCAGAACATTTAGGAGACTCCCTTGCAAATGTGGTTTCCCTACTAGCCACACTATACTTGCAAAAATAACAAAAATATAAGATGCAAATGTATTGTGGAACATTTGACTCGTTCTAAAAGACTTCAGAGATTTGTAAGAAACTCAGTTGAGAAGGAAACTACTGTAACTATTATATTAGAAGGTAAGGTTTAATTCAAGGTACAAAGTTTCCTGCTCTCCATCTGCTGTTATAATAGCTGCAAAAGGTTATTTGCTTCCATAACCACCTGCAGTAGAATATTTTCTTTACAGCTGTGAAACCCACAGCTGTCTGTTTTATGGCCAAACAGCCACAATCAGGTAGCAGTGTGCAGAAAGTAAGCAAGCATTCCTCAGAGTTCAGTTTCCCACTTTGTTTCCTGCTCAATTCCAAGTGGTTTATAAGTTTTATAGTGCAGCAATAGGATCTGATTAATGTGTAACCAGTTCAGTTGAATTACCCTTTGAAATTTGCAGTCGAGAAGACTCTTGACGAGTTGGTTCTCATTAGGCAAGAATGCAAGAATCTGAAAGTAAAAACGGTTAATTTAAAACAAGTTTTAACTTTGGAGTTTAGCAGAAGGACATAAAAAGTCCCCGATAAGTTCTTAAAGGGGACCACACATACAAAATTCACTTTTTAATGGTTTTTTTTACTGAACTTTGGGTATGTACTTCATAAAAAACAGTCCTAGTGCTAAAAAAATGCACCCAGTGGTTTATTTACTCTAAGTATATTTATTTATCTTTGATAGAAACACTCCGATTGCACTTCCTGCGGTTTGTGACGTCACAAACCGTAGCCACAACCCACACCAAACCTGAGTCCAGCCCCTCAACTAGCAACCCCTGGTGCGGCTCAACCCACTTCAGTATAAAAAACGTCACCGTTGCCGAGCAGTTTTGGAGCTGACCTGGCGGTCATTTATTTATTTATTCATTTATTTAGCCCCCGGGGGGGCTATGGGCTCAGCCCTGCTCCAGCCAGCAGCACATCTTGAGTAAAACCATAATGTTTTACCTTGTTTGAATGAACTCTGTCTCGTTGAAACTGTGCACACACACTCTCGCGGTTTGGACTCGTTTCTTATATGATGAAGGACTGCTTTTGCACAACTGTCAGTTTGGTTGAGCGGTTACGACACTTGAACGCCACGCAGGAGAGCGGAGTTCGCATCCTGTCAACGGCATCTTTTTTTTCCCCCTTTTTTTTAAAGCCTTTTGTTTCGGTGAAATCGGGGTGAGACTAGATATATACATCGACATAATAATACTTTATAATTGTTATTTTTACGTTTTAGTTCAATTTTTAGTGTAATAGCGATCGCTCCCAACGCGCAGCCGGCAGAAAACTGTGCACACACAACACTCTCTCGCGGGGCGACAGTCTGTACCATCAAGCACCACTGATCGATATATTTTCAGATTAGCAACTTATTTATTTTAATAATACCTTTCACTTCATCAAAATCTAATCAAAACTCCAGCGTTCTAAAAGTAGGTGGTTGTATGTATTTCTTATACGATGAAGGACTGCTGTTGTTCAACTGAGCCGGTAGGTCAGTGAGTAAAACAACTGGTGTCGCACCCAAAGGACTGGGGTTCGCGTCCCGGCCATGGCATCTTTTTTTTTTTTCGGAGAGATCGGGCTGCAGTTAGCTGCTGGCTTTTGAGGACAGTGTGGGTCCGGTCCGGTCAGAGGTTAGGTTGCCTCATACGGATAAATTAACTGGAAACACTCTGTGAAGTTTGCGTTTGTCTGGATTGGATGTGCAACCGTGGACCAAAGCGCTGCATGCAACTAGCAGGAGCTACGCGGGCTGTTTGTTACCGAAGGAGGAGGAAGAGCTCGGATTCGGGAGGGCATGATAATAGGAGCAGCTAATGGCGGCGCACACAAACAGCTTTCAGTAAGTTATCTTTTAAGCTAGCACTAACAGTAAGTAAAACGAGTAATAAAAAAAGGCTAATTTTAAAACAACAACAGATTTGAGATACTGGCAGTTACAGAGGGCGGAGACAGAGTTTTGACGGGCGTGGACTTCAGAGCTCATTATCATAAACAGCTCGTTTAGAACGGAAGTTAGAAATGGCAGAATTAAAAAGGGTATAATTTATTATCTAAGAATTATTTTTTGTATTAAATTGAATGAACGGGGTCTGGATAGCACACAGACATACCATAAAAATTTAAAAAACCCATATGTGGTCCCCTTTAATACTGAAGACATACTGAATAAAGAAGACACCGCTGCTATTAGGTTTTGCATTCAGATTACTAAGTATTTCAATAAAAGGTATGTGATGGTGGTGCTACAACACATGCAATTCAACAAAGTCCTCTTCATGAGTGAATCCCTTGCTTTTTTATATTGGTGTGTTGTCTTGAGTATTATTGTAACTAGCAATCAACAACTTGTGTGTACCGGTACTTTAAACTATGTCTTAAGAAAAACTAGCTTGTTGCTTTTCTTGCTGTTCCCGTTTCAGTTCCTTGTATGACACATACCTGTATCTATTTTTAGTTTGTGTTAAAAAGTCACCATACCATACTGTTACATTACATACAAGTGTAAAGACCTAAACTGCTTTTAGGGATAACACATGAGCAGTAAGCAATATGTCTTCACATCTTTAAGGTGATGCTTGAAGGTTTGTGAATCTTTAAAAAATTTCTATAATTCTGCATAAATATGACATAAAACATTGTCAGATTTTCACACAAGTCCTAAAAGTTTGAAAATGAAATTAGTCAGGTGTATTCAATCAATGTGATGTCAATCAGGTGTGAGTGGGGACGCTGTTTGATTTGAAGAACGGGGATGTATCAAAGTCTGCTCTTCACAACACATTTGTGGAAGGCTACCATGATACGAACAACTATGATTTCTGAGACCCTCAGAAAAAGAGTTGTTGATGCTCATCAGGTAGAAGAAGGTTACACAAAACCATCTCTAGAGAGTTTGGACTCCACCAACCACAGTCAGACAGATTGTGTACAATTGGTTGACCTGGAGTGGTCAACCAACAAAGATCACTCCCAAGAGCAATATAATATATAATAGTCGAGGAGGTCACAAAGGACCCCAGGGTAACTTCTAATCAACTGAAGGCCTCTCTCACATTGGCTAATGTTAATGTTCATGAGTCCACCAGCAGTCATTCTACCAAAGAATTGTTCAAGAAGAATAAAGTTCACGTTTTGCAATGGCCAAGTCAAAGTCCTGACCTTAATCCAATCCAAATGTTGTGGAAAGACCTGAAGTGAGAAGTTAATGTGAGGAAACCCACAAACATCTCAAAGTTGAAGATGTTCTGTACAGAGGGATGGGCTAAATTTCCTCCAAGCCGATGTGCAGGTTCTACAGTTACCAAAAATATTTAGTTGCAGTGATTGATGCACATGTGTGTG
>JBBPBX010010300.1:36863-58176 GCA_038048925.1 Garcialebias charrua
ACTGCCAGGTCAATTTCATAAAGAAGATATGGTAGAGAGTGATTTTAGCTTGAGGCTGTTCTACAAAATGCAATAAATTATACTTTTAAATATCCCAAATTCCTGTACTGTTTATTAGCTATACCCGATCTGACTATTAAGAAAATATAAAGTCATTAAAATGTTATTTGTCCAGATTAAACCACAGACAGGCATTCTGTTGAAGTCCAAGCCTTTGAAACAATGGTATTTACTACTGCAAAGTTCCATCCATTATCTTTACCAGCTGCTTCCTTTCAGGGTGTCTGGTGCCCATATCCAGCAGTCACTGTTCAAAAGGCAGAGTACACTCTGGACAGGCCACAAGTCCATCACAAGGCCACACAGAGACAAATGGGACAACTGACCATTCACACTTTCACTCACATCTAGGGACAAATTAGTTACCAATTAGCCTAATATACCATCCATCCACTTCTTCCTTTTAGGGGTTGCAGGGGTCACTGGTGCCCATGTCCAACTATCACTGTGTGAGAGGTAGGGCTGAACGATTAATCGCATTTGCGATAATCTCGCGATATGTTAAAACGCGATTGTCTAATCGCACGGGCTGCGATTTGACTGGTCACGTGACTTGGGAGTGAGCCGAGCGGAGCAAAACAGAGCAAGAGGGATGGGGGACACCGCGGGCTCCAACACAGTTGCTTCAGGCTCGACAGAAGTCATAAAAGTTAAAAATTCGGGTAAGTTAGCCCATGTAAACGTGTATCTGAGCTTAGAGGCTGAAACACAGAGACAGCGGGAGATAAACAGAGCGCGAGCTGGTCATGTGACCGGGCCTGTTGTTGACGGTGCCCTGTTAGCAGCTAGCTCAGCAAGCTAACGTTCTGCGTGAAAAAGCGCATTCATTATCTGATTAAAAAAAAAAACAGTTTTGTCATTAGTGATATGAATTAATACAGAACCAGTAAAACACACGTTTCGCGCAAGCTGATTTTTTTTTTCGCGGTGTTTAATGATTGTTAGCTTTAGCGTAGCATTTTTTTTTTTATTTATTTAACGTAGCTATTTAGATGAGGTGATACAATTTCTCATTACGTGTATTACCAAACCTGGTCGTGATGTCACGACTACTGTATTATACTATCCTTTTTATTGTCAGTTTTAAATAAAAATGTTAATTATTATGTTCAGTAATGTGAAGCTATTTAGTCATCACGTTTTGCATTCACTTAACGTTGACAAACTGTGAAAAGCTAAAACCTGTACATTGTTTTTAACTAACAAAGTGAGAAGATTTGTGAGTGAGAGTGGAGTATGTGAATGTGTGTATTTATTTTTTTATTTTGTATTACAGGACATGCACTAAAGGATGACAGAGTGTCAAGAGCAAGAAGATGGTGGGGCACTTCTCCCACAGTTGGAAGAAGAAGGCAGCAATGACTGAAGCACAGAGGGAGCTCAAACTTCCTGAACACAGCCTCATCACTGAATGTTCCAAGAGGTTTTTTTTTTTTTTTACATCTGAAACATTTAATAAGAACAGATACTAGTTTATTTTGTGTTCACTTGAGTTTGAATTCCCAGAACGAGTTGGTTAAAGCAGATTCTCTTTATGTTTTTTGCACTTAATTTTTTATGATGTTACTGGCTGGAAAGCAGCAAGTAAAAATTTTTATATCTAATTTTTTTATATTTATTTATTAACTGCCGTGTTAAGTTCAGACAGTACCGGTAGTTAGGAAGTTCACTTGTTTACTATTGTGTTTATGAAACAAGAAAAAATAGAAATGGTGAAAAGAAAAGTCATATATTTGCTTGTTTTATTGTAATCTTTGCTTTAAATAAATCTGACATTGTTTATTATAAAACAGCTTGATTTATTGCTTCTGTTTGTTGAAAAATACTTGAGAAGGTATTAAAAAAAATAATCGCATTTTAAATCGCAATCGCAATTTATAGAAAAAAAATCGCTATTAGATTATTTTCCAAAATCGTTCAGCCCTAGCGAGAGGCGAGGGACACCATGGACAGTTCTCCAGTCCATCACAAGGGCACATAGAGACAAATGAGACAAACAACCATTCACTCTCTCACTCACACCTATGGACAGTTTGGAGTTACTAATCAGTCTAACATGCATGTTTGTGATCTGTGGGAGGAAACCGGAGAGTCCAAAGAAAACCCACGCATGCAAAAGAAAGAGCCCCGGCCAGGATTACATCCGGCAACCTCTTTGCTTAGAGGACAGTTCTACCAACTGTGCCACCATGACACCTACTGCAAAGTCTATGCTTTAATTGTAGATTGAACAACATAAAAGGTCATGAGTGACAAACAATTAAAAATTATTTAGTTAAATTTAATTAAAATAAAATGTAAAATAAATTAATTTGTGATCAACCAACCACCATTACTTCAGCCTCAGTACAGTTAACTCAGACACAGCAGAAACACGTTCTCTGGACATGTTAATCTTGCATCTGATTGTGAGAATAACCAACTTTCAATAGGTAAAAACCCAAACATACATTCTCATACTATAATACACTTAAAGTGTGCATAAAAGTGTATCATGTTTGTTAAATAATTGGGTTTACATTAACTTACAATACTGTACTCCTAATTGAATTACAGTAGATTCAAACCTTCAGAAAACCTGAGCAGGAAACACTACATTGCAGATGCACCCTAATCTGCTTTTTCCTATACAGTACTGTACGTGTATTTATAAAATCCTATCCATTACCATGCTTTCACCTCAAACATGTGATAGAGTTTATTCAACTTGGATGTGACTGGATCTAACTGCTCTGGATTAAAATATATTTGAACTGAACTGGGCTGTATATAATTCGATTTAAACTGAACTTATTTACTTTGGTCTGCAAAAAATACAACAGAAAAATGCCAGGAAATAACTTTAGTTGTGCTGCATAAATAAACTAGACTGAAATTAATTTAATGGGAAGATGACTTGTGTTAAACATTTTAAACTTAAGTCAAGGATAAATTGTGTAAACACGAAGTTCATATTTTACACATGACTCAGACCGACTGGACAGTTTTGTACAATATTTTAGGAGACATAAGCTGTGATATTGTTTATATTTTAAGACAATATATCATATTGTGTAGTGACTTTACCAATTTGGCATTGTTTTTGTGCATTGTTGTTACAAGAGAATAATTTAAATAAATAAATCACTCATAAATCACTGATGATTTTTTTTTTAAATGGGCTTTTAAAAAATCCATGTGAGAAGTTTCTCAACATATTTAATTAAAATTATCTTACATTTTGAAAATACTGGAACTCTATACATAGTGCAGTCTACATAATAGCTTACAAAAATTTTGAAGATTTTTTTTTACAATGGTACCTTATCCCTGAGGTATTGTGCACAATGGTGAGTTATGACACAATTAATAATAAAGTTGTTAATAGTAAAAAAAATAATGAATGAAAGAATCACTGAAAACATCAAAAACAAAATCAGGCATCATGCACTCTTGGACAAATGTTTTGACGCTCATTCAGCCGCAAATATGGCGACATCATGTGCTGCTGTCATATAAATCATATAAATGCATGTCATGATTCTCGTGTAGCAGCAGTGAATTCGAGGCCAGTAATTAGGGTTTGTTTGGCTGATTAGACCATGTCATGTTCGAGGTGGAGCAGAGAACCAAACACTTTTACAGCTTCTATAATAACAAGCTAGCTCTGCCCTTAAATGACATCTGGCCAACAAACACTTCTGAATGTGTTTGTGTGCGCTAATGTTTGTCTGCAAATACAGTACATTCAATCTTAAGATTGTTTCAAGGATATCTATTAAAAGGAAACTGTGTCTCTAAATGATTTTGGCCAAACAGATTGTGTTCTTACAGCTGCTGGTTTACAGATGTTGCATATGTAGTTGCTGCATATAAATCGGTTTAACACCAACAAAACTATAAATATGAAGTGCTGGTGATGTATGTGCAAAACTATTTTCTATTTGAAAAGTCACACTTATGAGTAATAGCGTCAGAACATACGGCGTATGAAGAAGCAAGACTTGTCTAAATGCTATTAACTGTTGGACCAAAAATCCAATACAACAATTCACTGACGTGTTTAACAGACTGAGCAACAACTGTTACATAAATCCACACCTACAAACTTGGAAGAAAAGCCAACTAGCATCTTTTATTGCTAAAAAAATAAACGTAAGGGGGTTCCCACATGTGGTAATCTTTTTTATGGAATAATAGCAGAGGAGGTGAAGATGGACCACAGAAGATAGAAAACAAAGACCCAATATGAACAATGTTGCAGGGTTAATGTCTTGTTCGCTTTATGTCAGACAACATCTAACATCTATAGCTGCACATTAGCTGAGCAGAGCTTTGTGGTGACGCAAAGCTTAGCTTGCTTTAGAGGTACGACTGCAGTTGATGATTACTCAAAGTCAAAAGTTCAGCTAGACAGGAAGGCAACACTGTCAGTGACTTTCCAGGATTCATTCTGTCTGGATTTAAATTGCATGGCAAATAAATTACCTAGAAGAAATTGGATTAACGCTTAAGTCCTATCAGATCAGTCTCTGGGAAATGTGAAGTCTAGTTTAATACCTTGGGCTCTTTGAGACATTCCTAAGCTATTTTTGCAAAGCTCTTTGCTCGTACCCCGAAGATTTCTGCTAGGATAAGAGAATCTTGATGTCATAAAAAAGTTTTAGCCTCTTTTACAAAACACTTTTGAACCAGGCCTGAGACACTTTTTCCATATACATGTATACACTGCCTGGCCAAAAAAAAAAGTCACCACCTGGATTTAACTAAGCAAATAGGTACGAGCCTACTATTGGATAATTAGAGCATGGGCAATTATCTTTCAGCTGGCAACAAGTTATTTAGCCCCAACTGTTGCAATGAATTGCTTCTCATTTCTTAAACAACCATGTGTAAAATACTGTACATCGCATGGTCGTGGAAAAGATGTCAGTCTGTTTGAGAAGGGTCAAATCATTGGCATGCATCAAGCAAAGAAAACATCTAAGGAGATTGCAGAAACTATTAAAATTGGGTTAAGAACTATCCAACACATTATTAAAAACTGGAAGAATAGAGTTTATTCAACTTGGATGTGACTGGATCTAACTGCTCTGGATTAAAATATATTTGAACTGAACTGAAGAAAACCCAACACACCCTTTTTGGAGTCCTTGGAGGGGGTATTGGAGAGTGCGCCTCCTGGGGACTCCCTTGTTCTACTGGGGGACTTCAACGCTCACGTGGGCAATGACAGTGAGACCTGGAGGGGTGTGGTTGGGAGGAACGGCCCCCCTGATCTGAACCAGAGTGGTGTTCTGTTATTGGACTTCTGTGCTCGTCATGGATTGTCCATAACGAACACCATGTTTAAGCATAAGGGTGTCCATATGTGCTCTTGGCACCAGGACACCCTAGGTCGCAGTTCGATGATCGACTTTGTTGTCGTCTCATCTGATCTGCGGCCGCATGTCTTGGACACTCGGGTGAAGAGAGGGGCGGAGCTGTCAACTGACCACTACCTGGTGGTGAGTTGGCTCCGATGGTGGGGGAGGATGCCGGTCAGACCTGGCAGACCCAAACGTATTGTGAGGGTCTGCTGGGAACGTCTGGCAGAGTCTCCCGTAAGACGGAGCTTTAACTCCCACCTCCGGGAGAGCTTTGAACACGTTCCGAGGGAGGCGGGGGACATGGAGTCCGAGTGGGCCGTGTTCCGCGCCTCTATTGTCGAGGCAGCTTATCGGAGCTGTGGCCGCAAGGTTGTTGGTGCCTGTCGTGGTGGCAACCCTCGAACCCGGTGGTGGACACCGGCAGTGAGGGATGCTGTCAGGCTGAAGAAGGAGTCCTATTGGGCCTTTTTGGCTTGTGGGACCCCGGAAGCAGCTGATAGGTACCGGCAGTCCAAGCGGCATGCGGCTCGGGTGGTTGCTGAGGCAAAAACTCGGGCGTGGGAGGAGTTCGGAGAGGCCATGGAGAATGACTTCCGTACGGCTTCGAGGCGATTCTGGTCCACCATCCGGCGTCTCAGGGGGGGAAAGAGGTACGAGACCAACACCATTTATGGTGGAGGTGGCGTGCTGCTGACCTCAACTCGGGATGTTGTGAGTCGGTGGGCGGAATACTTCGAAGACCTCCTCAATCCTACTGGCACGTCTTCCACTGAGGAAGCAGAGCCTGGGGACTTTGGGTCGGGTTCTCCGATCTCTGGTGCTGAGGTCGCCGAGGTGGTTAAAAAGCTCCGCGGTGGCAAGGCTCCGGGGGTGGATGAGATTCGCCCGGAGTTCCTTAGGGCTCTGGATGTTGTAGGGTTGTGTTGGCTTACGCGACTCTGCAATATCGCGTGGACATCGGGGGCAGTTCCCTTGGATTGGCAGACTGGGGTGGTGGTTCCCCTATTTAAAAAGGGGGACCGTAGGGTGTGTTCCAACTATAGGGGGATCACACTCTTAAGCCTCCCTGGTAAGGTCTATTCAGGGGTTCTGGAGAGGAGGGTCCGTCGGATAGTCGAACCTCGGATTCAGGAGGAGCAGTGTGGTTTTCGTCCTGGTCGTGGAACACTGGACCAGCTCTACACCCTCAGCAGGGTCCTGGAGGGTGCGTGGGAGTTTGCCCAACCAGTTTACATGTGCTTTGTGGACTTGGAGAAGGCATTCGACCGCGTCCCTCGGGGGGTTCTGTGGGGGGTACTCCGGGAGTATGGGGTACCAGGCCCTTTGATAAGGGCTGTTAGGTCCCTGTACGACCGGTGTCAGAGCTTGGTCCGCATTGCCGGCAGTAAGTCAGGCTCGTTTCCGGTGAGAGTTGGACTCCGCCAAGGTTGCCCTTTGTCACCGATTCTGTTCATAACTTTTATGGACAGAATTTCTAGGCGCAGCCAAGGTGTTGAGAGGATCCGTTTTGGTGACCTTAGAATCGCTTCTCTGTTTTTTGCAGATGATGTGGTCCTACTGGCTTCATCAGTTCGTGATTTACAACTTTCACTGGAGCGGTTTGCAGCCGAGTGTGATGCGGCCGGGATGAGGATCAGTTCCTCCAAATCCGAGGCCATGGTCTTGAGCCGGAAAAGGGTAGCATGCCCTCTCCGGGTCGGGGAGGAGGTCCTGCCCCAAGTGGAGGAGTTTAAGTATCTCGGGATCTTGTTCACGAATGAGGGAAAACTGGAGCGTGAGATCGATAGGCGGATAGGTGCAGCGTCCGCAGTGAAGCGGGCGCTGTACCGGTCTGTCGTGGTGAAGAGAGAGCTGAGTCAAAAGGCAAAGCTCTCAATTTACCGATCGATCTACGTTCCCACCCTCATCTATGGTCATGAGCTTTGGGTTATGACCGAAAGAACAAGATCTCGGATACAAGCGGCTGAAATGAGTTTTCTCCGCAGGGTGGCTGGACTCTCCCTTAGAGATAGGGTGAGAAGCTCAGTCATCCGGGAGGGACTCGGAGTAGAGCCGCTGCTTCTCCACATCGAGAGGAGCCAGTTGAGGTGGCTCGGGCATCTGGTTAGGATGCCTCCTGGACGCCTCCCTGGTGAGGTGTTCCGGGCATGTCCCACCGGGAGGAGACCCAGAGGAAGACCCAGGACGCGCTGGAGAAACTATGTTTCTCGGCTGGCCTGGGAACGCCTTGGGATTCCCCCGGAGGAGCTGCTCCAAGTGGCTGGGGAGAGGGAAGTCTGGGCCTCCCTACTTAGGCTGCTACCCCCGCGACCCGACCCCGGATAAGCGGAAGAAGATGGATGGATGGATGGATGGATGGATAACAGAGATAAGCTTTTGTGTGTGCCTGGGTTCTATGGAGTCCTCTGTAACACCTCTCACATGTGGAGTACCTCAGGGATCTATACTTGGCCCCCTTCTGTTTTCCCTATATTTACTACCTCTGGGATATATTCTCCGGAAACATGGTATTTCTTTTCATTTTTACGCCGATGACAGTCAAATTTATGTTCCGTTGCAACAAGGAAAACAAGACTCCCTGAACCAACTTCTGGAATGTATGGCTGAAGTCAGAGCATGGATGTCACACAACTTTTTACATTTTATCGAGAAAAAGACTGAGGTCCTGTTATTTAAGCCCAGTGAGGGTTCCACTGTTCATGCTGATCTGGGTCCTTTAACACAACATCTGACTGAGACAGCAACTAACCTGGGTGTAAGGCTGGACAGTGATTTTAAACTGGATGCTCAGATTAAATCTGTGGTCAAGTCCAGCTTTTATCACCTGAGACAACTGGCCAAAGTGAAACCATTTTTGTCACATCATTTTGAGATTTTAATCCATGCATTCATTACAACTCGTCTGGACTATTGCAATTCACTTTACGTTGGTCTGAGCCAGTCATTACTGACCCGACTTCAACTGGTTCAGAATTCTGCTGCTCGCCTTTTAACTGGTACCAGAAAACAAGAACACATCACCCCTGTCTTAAAATCACTACACTGGCTCCCAGTTTGTTTCCGGATTAATTTTAAGGTTCTTTTGTTTGTATTCAAATGTCTTCATGGTCTCGCCCCACAGTATCTGTCCGACCTTCTCCAGCTGTACATTCCCTCACGCTCTCTGAGGTCAGCAGATCAGCTGCTGTTGGTCGTCCCAAAGTCCAACAGGAGGCTGAGAGGTGACCGAGCGTTCTCAGTCGCTGCCCCTAAACTGTGGAACGAGCTGCCTTGCACGTCAGACAAACTGACTCACTTCCTGTTTTCAAATCTGCTCTGAAGACACATTTTTTCTCTTTGGCTTTTAACACAGCTTGAAATGTTGGTTTTATGGTTTTTAAGTTTTTGTTTTATAGTTTTTACTGTTTGCTGTTTGATCTGGTAATTCATCACTTTTATGGTATTTGTTGAGTTTATAGTTGTATGCTTGTCTGTGTTAGTGTACAGCACTTTGGCCAACTGGTGTTGTTTTAACGTGCTTTATAAATAAAGTTGTATTGTATTGTATTGTATAGTCAAAGACTGTTTAATTCAAACTGTTTAATTCAAGCAAAAGATCCAATGTTATTTCAAATGTTGATCCTGATGCATTTTTCCTCTGAAACTGATGTAAAGACACAGTGATACTGTAATATCAGTCAGTTTTGAATCCAGGACACTAATCACTTCAGCAAGGGACTTCTATTTGTTGTCCCAGTTGATAATCAGAGAATAATCTCTGGTTTTGTTATATCATCAGTGAGTTTTCAAATATGATGCTGTAATGATGTGGTTTTCATCAAAGTGACAGGTCAAAAAAGTTTTTGTTGAAATGTTAAGACCGTTTTAATCAGTTTATCATAAATGCTGGCATCTTAAACTAACATTTTTATCCTTTCTGACATGATTGACCTCTCTTCTGCACCTCCACATTCATGCCTCCTCCCGGTCCCACAAGCAAATCGGGAAATATTTCATTCTGTTTCAAGTCAGCTTCAAAAGGTCCCTGACTTCCTGTTTTCGTAAGTCTGGTGAGGAGGTTGAGATGTGAACTTTCTCTTTGAAGCTGGGACGTCCGACCATGAGCAAAAGGTCCACGTCATCAGTTAAGGATTTATAACATGCCAGTTATAAATTCACTTCGAGCTGTAAAAAGCTTCACTTTAGTGAAATTCCTTTAAGGAATCTTTTATCTTGAAAAGCCAAACCGGAACTAAGGCTGTTACCCCGGTGGGGTGGAAGCCGTCTTTAGCGAGCCGTTGCAAAATGGATGCTTGCCGCCTGTAAACCGTAGCAGAATGGACAGTTCATGCACGTAAGGTTGGAACAAGTTTACCGAGGCAGAGACCAAGAATCTTCGCACAGGTAAAACGTCGATGTCCATTCGACCGAAGTCGAGCGGAAGCCGCCAAGGAACTGCCATGTTTCCTGGTTATACACATCAAGATATTACCCTTCTCAGTTCCCCTCCATTTTCTTTTACTCCTCCATCTTACTCCTAAACTTTCTCCTTATATCTTAAGCCAGTAAACTTTAAGTTTAACGTGCCTGCAGAATAAGTAATATAAGACCCTTAACTTGTTCTGTTGTACCTAGAAGTTACAGACGCGTGATGTCATCTGCTGAAGTAAATATATAGGAAATCCTGATCGATCAAGCCATGTATAAATGTATGATGTAATTTAATGATTTGTTAATTAAATTATTCAGTTCTGCTGAACCAACATTAATTGATGTTTCATGCCTTTTACATCTCTCGTCTGGTCACACACAAGTTCATGTTTAAATCCTAAAAAGAGAGAACTCGTTAATATTAAATGCTAAGAATTTGGGTCGGATAAAATCTGCTCATCCTTTCATTTGGAGTAGTTTACAGTCAGTAAAACTGACCAGTATACATATCCTACACTGTTCTTGTGACATGTTAAGTTTCCCCAGAGGGCTTAGTAGCAAAATCAGAATCAGAATATCTTAATTGACATTGCACCGAGGTACAACGGGAATATGTACGCACAGTTGTCCGAAAGAGGGACTAAGTGTACGAAGCTGCAGCTGATTATCAGCACAGCCATCTTATTCCTTATCAGAATAATAATCTTAGATATGAAAAGGGGAGAAGAACCATGAGGGTAGATAGTGGTATTACAAAAAGATCTTTCACATCTTGTCTATTAGGACACGATTTGAAACATCAAAAAACTCTACCAGCAAGCACAGTTAAGACAAATTACATATGCATTTGAGGTCAAAGTGGTGAGATTAGTCCATGAGCCTTTTCAGATCAGCCACAGCTCTGATTATGTTTTCCAACCAGCAGTTCTGATAAGCGCTCACAGAAAGTTCTCCGGGGAGGGGGAGGGGGTGATAGATGCAGTTGTTGTCCTCGGTTACTCATGACCCAGGAGAAATTTGATAGTCAGCCCATTTCCAAGGCTGGTGGGAAGTCAGATTCAGATAAGCTTGATTGTTGTGTAACCACTGTTCACGTTTACCCTATGAACAGCGCCCAGTTTCTCTGACCTACACTCTATGAAATACTTCACAATATAAAATAAGTGTGTTAATTGGTGACAGCCTATGCTGTAAATAGAGTGTGTAACTGAGCCCAATATCAAGGCTAGATAAATACAGCTAAAATCTAAATGCCATGCAGATTTAACATTATACTAAATTATTATTTTTTTTTTTTTTTTTTTTTTTTTTTCTTCTTTCGGCTTTTTCCCTGCGTTAGGGGTCACCACAGCGATCTAGTCGCATGAAGATTTGGCAGTTGTTTTTACGCCGGATGCCCTTCCTGACACAACCACAGACCACCGAGCAACCACAGCCCTCTGTGTGGAGCAGAGAGCTGATATCTAGGGTTCCCGGGGGAGCAGATGGTGTGGGTTAAGGGCCTTGCTCAAGGGCCCAGAGTGGGGAAGATGAGGGTGGAGACAGGTGTGACTGCTTCACTTATCCCACCCACATCTTTGATGTTGTCTGTACCGGGGCTTGAACCGGCGACCTTCCGATCACAAGCGCACCTTCTTAACCTCTGCGCCACCACTCCCACTCCCACTCCAATTTAACATTATACTAAATAAGGAAGGAAAAATAGTAAGGTTGAAAAAACATACCAGTTTAATAAATCGTACTGGTCAGTAATACTCCAAGGTCAATGCACATTAACAAAGCACAGTTACTTTAAACATTTAGTATACGTAGTGCAACCAAACTGTCTCAGAACTGTACAAAACAACCCCTCAAACAGAATACATATAACAACAACAAAAAATCAGCAAACAAGGCTGAATGAATTAACCACACTTTTCAGTCTCAAAAAATCAGCAGGCAAGGCTGAATGAATTAACCACACTTTTCAGTCTCAAAAAATCAGCAGGCAAGGCTGAATGAATTAACCACACTTTTCAGTCTCTTGACTTAACAAAGCAGTCAGTTAGCTCTAAAACGTTGCAGGCCTGAAGGGACTCAGTGAGCTATCATCCTCAGAATAGCAGTTCCAGAGATGGCGGCTCCCAGAACAACAGCGAGGAATGGGTTACTCACCCCCACCATGGATTACCAGTTTGGAACGAACGGCAATGAAACTGCTCCAACTTCAGTCCAACAGTACTTTCCTGTTCACGAGCGTGGTTTGGGTCCGCAGCTCCACATCCAAGCAATACGCTGAGCGTGGTCCGGTTCAGTGGCTCCAGAAAACAGACAAAAACGTCCAGGGAAAAGTTTTGTAGCTTTAATGTTAGCTAAAACAAAAAGTCCCAATGGTATTGATCCAAACTTGTTCATCAACGGCTGCTGACCAACTCCTTCACACCTCCAGCAACGCTTTTTCCCCCAGACCCTCACAGCCAATCAAATTGCATAAACACTGTCACCCCAGATCTTTACAGCCAATCAAATTACTTAAACGCTCTCACCCCAGACCACCACAGCCAATCAAATTGCTTAAACTTGATTTTGCCCTCGACTGATCAGTACGATAGAGACAAGTGAAACGATACATTTACTGGCAGTGGTAAATAACAGTTACTGACAAAAACGCTACATTTACTGCATGTTTTAAGCCAATTGAAAATACTTGTACATACTATAATGTTAAGGACTTTTACAGTGTGTAAAACCTTCAATATGTGAGTGCAAAACATTAGCCAGATTAAGTAATAGGCGATTATTACTGTGTAAAGTAAAAAAGGCCTACAATGCATTGCATGTAAGAACATGTTTAAGGTGTGTAGGAAAAAAGAGTTATATACTGTATATATATAACCAAGGGGTTACAGTTGATTTTTTTCAGGCAGACAGATTTTTTTTCCTGTAGCCTTGAGTATCCATCTGGACAATCCGATTCCAAAATGGTCTAATTTTGGGAATCCATTCCACTGATCCATGCTATGAATCCCCCTCCAGGTTGAACCCACCACGTTGACGAGTCCCAGAACCCCCTGGTGACCTGCGATTCTCTTAAATCGCCTCCACCTCATGGTTAAGCTCGTAAAGCAGCTGATTTAAGGAGGTCATGGCACGGATCAAACTTTCACACTGACTCGGAAGCTTAGCCATGTCCGTAACTGCGCTGAAGTCTTCCTTAGTTTCCGATAGAACAGAGCTCCGCCGATGCCAAAGAGCAGAGCGCCTGCCATCATAAATCTAATTATGTAAACATCTTCAACGTCCTCCACAGACAGGACTGAGAAACACATCACCTTCCACTCTCCCCAATAATCCATGACGTATCCCAAGATTGCATCTGTGCTGGGCAAGCTGGTTCCCTTGGACCTTGTCGTTTTGTAGAAAAAATCATGTCAATAGAGTTGACCGTCCATTATACCAAATCCATAATCTCAATTTATGTTCGAGAGATGAGTGCCGAGGAGCTGCAGACAAACAGAGAGCAGAGAAAGGAGAGGAAAGGCAGATACAGCCATAATTTCTAACCACTTTAATTGGATTTTTATTTTGACAGCCTCCCCATCAACCAGTCAACTCCAGCACTTCACCATTAACGTACCAGCTCCATCTCTCTGAGGACTGACCAGTTCCACCAACCTGGTGTCATTTCTTAGCCCATCGCTCAGTCAATCTGAAAAGATGAAGATGGACATGAATGTGATAATTTAATTAAAAATTGTTACAGTTCTACAGTTTATTGATGCTGATATATTCTTTGTAATAATTCTTATTTCTTGTTCTGTCTTGAAAGAGAGTCTAATCTGAACTTGACCCATGATTACCATACGCTAAACAAATAATATAAAACACATTTAAATTAACAGTCCTGCAGTAAATACCAATTTGTGAAGGTTATGGTGTTAAAATAATTTTATTCAAACATCTTGATTCAACAATTTATGCTGCAGTCTTTGACGAAGTATCTATAATTTGAACTAAATTAAACAACATCAATCTCTCAGAAAAAAAGGCTAAGTATTTTCTAGTTAAGATTTCAGTAACTGGAATTACCATAAAATAATTTAAAAAAATAAACTTTCAAATTTAAGCTGTACTGAATATTTTTAAACGCTGAATTAGACAGAAATACATCAATTTAAACCAGTCATGATGGCAGAACTAGCTGCAGTTAAAACACAACTAGTAATTTAACATGTTTAATTAACAAAAACTGATAACATGAAGTATTAATGTTTATAAACTGGTACAGAACAGTCAGCTAACGCTTCACAATGGCAAAAAATATTGTATTTACATCAACTTACCGGAGAAAACACGTCTGAAACATCAAGAATTAACTACGTTCAATGGTAGAACCGCTGCTGTTAGCTGCTGTTTGGAACATGGAGCAGCTCCGTGACCCACGTGACTTCCGCATTCCATTCTTACAATGGGACTCTATGGAAGTGTCGCAAGGGCTCTGGGGCCATCCTGTAGCCGGTGGGATGGGTGATACCAAGTTTTTTGCAGGGGAGGGGGTCAGTCCTCAGGGAGTTTGCTTAAAAACACGCAGCAATTTTACTAAAAAAATTTAAATGAATAAAGAAAATCAATTATTGATGTAAGATATGTATAATGATGAAATGATGTCATTTTATTGGGGGGGTTATATTGACTGGATCAAATTATTGGGGGTGTTATAACCCCCCCATCCCCCGTGTAAATTACGCCTATGCTCCCCTCACAAGAGAACCAGCAAGCAGACCTCTATGAGACCTAGTTGGAAGACTTCACTGGGATCCGGCAAACAAACCTCCTGGAGACCCAGCAGGAGTTTTTTTTTCTCTTTTTGTATGTGTTTCTAAAAGGACTGTGCACCGAGAGGAAACGGAGTGGGACAGAGGATCAACTCACTCTTACCTGGCACATTCCAAGATGGCTTCCATGCCCCCTACGTAGACGAAGATGGTTCCTGACGCCGACGAAGATGGTTCCTGACGCCGACGAAGATGGTTCCTGAGGCCGACGAAGATGGTTCCTGATGCTGACAACCTCCTGGCCTTCCTTTTTGAACATTTTAGTATTTCATAGGTCTAGTCTTTGTGTTTAGTTGTGTTGTAGGAGGAGGTGAAGAGACGACACAGGAGACGGGATGCAGAACTTCACTTTACTCAACTCCAACAATTCTGGCGGTAAGCACCACAAACACACCTTATACATCAACCCTTTCACAATAAAACATCCGGTCATCTGGACCTTTCACAATAAAACATCCGGTAAAACATCCGGTCCACTGGGTGTGAGTAGAGTCCCCTAGTGGTCCACCACACACGCCCCCCCAGAACACCCAGTAAGGTCCATTACTAGTCCAGCATTTTAGGTTTGATCAAACGACCAGAATGGCTGAACCTGGGCCCTGCGGAACCAGCCTGATGAAGCGGAGGGCGACGACGAGGGTCTGCAGAAGAGTCGGGCTCCGTTGGTCGTTGAGAGTCACTGGAAGGAGGACAGCAGTCCGTTAGCGATGTGGATGGAGGTCTGCCCCTGCGAGGAGCTTGGGCCGTAACAACCTGATCATCTGACACAACATGAGCTGGTTTAAGCCTATCAATACAGACAGTCTCAGTACGACCCCCTAAATCTAAAAGGAAGTGTTTTGGACCTGGTTGAAGAACCCGAAATGGGCCATCATACAAAGGCTGTAGTGGTGTCCTGTGTGCATTGTGTCTGACAAAAACAAATTTAGAGGACTCCAGACTCTTAGGGACAAATGACTGCGGTAAACAATGGTGTACCGGGCCAGGGACACGAAAAGAGCCCTCCTGAGATGAAAAATGATGCAACGGTGGAGCGAACTGTGGTGAGGGTACCTCAGGTAAAAACTCACCGGGGACGCGCACAGGCTGACCGAAAACCAGTTCAGCTGGGGAAGAGCTCAGGTCCTCTTTGGTTGCGGTACGTAAACCCAACAAAACCCAGGGAAGACGGTCAATCCAGTTGTCACCGGTCAATGCAGCACGAAGTGCAGCTTTCAATGACCTGTGAAACCGTTCACACAAACCATTAGCTTGGGGGTTGTAAGCGGTGGTTCTGTGGACGTTAGTCCCCAGACCCTTGGCCATGGTAGACCAAAGCTCAGAAACAAACTGAGGGCCCCTGTCCGATGTAATGTCTGAAGGGGGGCCAAAATGTGCAACCCAGGTAGACATAAATTCACCGCTTCACCGTAATTTTTTGTTTTTAAACGAAGGAAAGACAGAATGCATCTTCTTCGGTGATGATGCTCCCTGTAACTTTGGTGCTCTAACTTCCAAATGCAGACCAAAAATTAAAAACTTGGGGGTGACATTTGACAAGGACTTAAAATTTGATAAACAAATAGCGTCTGTAGTCAAGGCCTGTTTTTATCAACTACGTCTTTTATACAAAGTTAAACCTTTTTTAAATCGTTTTGATTTAGAAAAGGCCATTCATGCTTTTATCACCTCAAGGCTTGACTACTGCAATTCCCTATATGCGGGAATCTCCCAATCCTCCATTAAACGCCTTCAATTGGTCCAAAATGCTGCAGCTAGACTTTTAACCAACACCTCCAGACGTGAACACATTACCCCTGTTTTATTTTCTCTCCATTGGCTTCCAATTGATTTTAGAATTAAATTTAAAATTTTATTATTCACTTTTAAAGCTCTTAATGGTCTTGCCCCACTGTATTTGACTGATCTTGTAACTGTCCGTGAATATAGGAGAACACTGAGATCATCAAATACATTTCTCCTGTCTGTTCCAAAGACCAACTACAAACGTTGGGGTGACCGGGCCTTTTCTGTCGTTGCACCCAGTCTCTGGAATAAGCTACCTCTGGACTTGCGCTCCATCACTCATATGGAGTCTTTTAAATCTAATCTAAAAACCTTCTTATTCAGGCAGGCTTTTAATGCCTAGTGGTTCTTTGACATTCTTGTTAGGTCTAAATTGTTTTTAATTTTTAACTGGCTGTTTTTTATTGTTGTTGTTTTTTATTGTTTGTTTTTATTGTTTGTTTTTATTTCTGTATTGTTCAGAACTTTGTGCACCTTCTGGCTGCTGAAAGGGGTTCTATAAATACAGATTGATTGATTGATTGATTGATTGATTGATTGATTGATAAATGCCCGGGCCACCACTGCAGACGTTGTTGATGCCAGAGGAACCACCTCAGGCCACCTGGTGGTCCGGTCGATCATAGTCAGCAGATGAGTAAAACCCTGTGATGGAGGTAGAGGGCCCACCAGTTCTACGTGCACATGGTCAAACCGCCGACCGGGAATGGAGAAAGGTTCCAAAGGTGCTTTGGTGTGCCTGTTAACCTTAGCACGCTGGCATGGGACACACGTTGCTGCCCACTCCTTAACTGCTTTACGCAGACCGGGCCAAACAAACTTCGAACCGACCAGTCTCACAGAGGCTCTAACACCTGGATGAGAAAGGGAATGTAAAGAATCAAAAACGCGGCGTCGCCATGAAACTGGAACCAGAGGGCGGGGCCTGCCAGTAGAAACGTCACAGAGCAGGAGAGGACCTCCGTCATTCACCTGCCGTTCCTCTAACTCGAGGCCTGTGGGCCTGGACTGGAGCTCGAGTATTTCTGCGTCGCTACGTTGGTCCGCAGCCATAGCAGAAAAATCGATGCCAACGTACACGGGAGAGATCAGCACCCGGGAGAGACAGTCGGCCACCACGTTGGATTTGCCAGCCACATGCTGAATGTCTGTAGTAAATTCAGACACCGCTGCGAGGTGGCGTTGCTGGCGAGCAGACCAGGGGTCAGAAATTTTCGACATGGCAAACACCAAGGGTTTGTGGTCCACGTATGCAGTGAACTGGCGGCCCTCCAGGAAAAACCTGAAATGGCGTGTAGCCAGGTAAAGCGCCAGCAACTCCCTGTCAAAAACACTGTATTTAAGCTCATTGGGCCTCATGCAAGAACCGTTCGTACACACAGATTTGTTCTTAAACTGTATGTACGAGTGATTTAGGAGCATTTGTGGCATTCAACAATGTTTTCGTATCCTAAGATTTTTTTCAGATACGAACAAAATTTACGAGTGGTCCAGACCTGTCGTATATTTTACGAGCAGTCAGTCTGCTGTTATCCAGACGGATTTTCTTCACTAATAACTTTATATTTCGTTATTCAGAAAATATTTTGAGTCCAAAGAAATCACGCACCATAATTATTTTTGACAATAGGTTATTCTGTTTGAATTAGAATTATAATTTTAAATGTAATAATGACTAACGGATTAAAATATTTAAATTAAAATCAATTTGTTATCAATGCCGTTTTCTAACACTACAATATTAATATGAAGATCTCAAACTAAAACCAACTTAAATTATGAATTAATTTAAGTTTAATTTGTCTCGGTAACGCAGACTTTACCTTGACCTCCTCCTGTTGCAGTCATAGAGCTCCGATAGCTCAGTGAGATGAGCGTTGGCTCGTAGTTCCGAACCTTATGGGTTCAATTCCCACATGGGACAATGTTTTTTTTTTTCTTTTAATTCATTCCAGATTTAAAAAACACAAGAAAACTATTTACAATACAACAAGAAATAAAGCATAAAGTTTTTTTAATCTGGAATGAATAAATAATCTAAAGAAAGGAGGAAAAAAAATAGTCATACCTTGTGGGAATCGAACCCACGAGGTCTAGATAAGGTTAGGAGCAGCTAACGGCGCTATGCGTTCCCAGTTGCGCCACCAGGACATGTGTATATTTTAAGGTCCACATTTATTATAAACAAACATTCTTTGGCTTTAGCTGGTCCTTTAATCCCATGAGTGACGCTGCTAAAAAGGACAGATTTTCTTTTCTCGATCTCGGAGAGCAGAACTTCAATCTCCGCAGCCGTAAAGTTATCCTTTTTACTTTTCGCTGTCATTTGTATGAACGGATACTTCCTGCTCTCTGAGGCAGGAAACGTAGCCTTATATGGTGTTTTGAGGGGTGGGAATTATGTAAATAACCTCTCCGCGTGCACGCGCAGGTGGATAGAACAGGTGGAATTCATCATACGTACGCAGCTCATTTACACACTTTTCCTGAGGATAGAAGAGTTTGTTGAATCTGACGTGGCATGTTCGTACGAACGCTTCTTACGAACAAAAGTAAGAGAAATTTAGGATAAAAATACGAACATGTTCTTGCATGAGGCCCATTGTCCCGTAGCGTACGGCTGAAAAATGCAAGCGGTTGCCAAACCCCAGAAACCTGCTGTTCTAACACAGCCCCCACCGCAACATCTGATGCGTCTGTTGTCAAAGCTATTTGTGCCGCTGGGGATGGATGGGCCAAAAGGGCAGCAGTGGCCAATGCAGTTTTAGCATCACCAAATGCCTGTAGGCGTTCTGGTGTCCAGTCAACGTTGTCGTTGGGCTTTTTCTTTTTTAGCGCTCCATAGAGCGGTCGCAGCAGTTGTGCTGCCCTGGGGAGGAAACGGTTATAGAAATTAACCATTCCCAAAAATTCTTGTAGCGCTTTAACAGACTGGGGCTGTGGAAAATTGGACACCGCCTGCACTTTGTTTGGTAACGGGACAGCACCACTGGCAGAAATGCGGTGGCCCAAAAAGTCAATGACTGGCAACCCAAACTGGCATTTCGCTGTATTTACAATCAGGCCATGTGCTGCTAGGCACTAAAAAACCTCACAGAGGTGGGACATGTGCTGTTCAGCCGAGCTACTAGCCACCATGATGTCGTCCAAGTAAACAAATACGAAGGACAAACCCATTAAGACTGAATCCATCAACCGCTGGAACGTTTGGGCTGCACCTTTAAGACCAAAAGGCATGCGCAAAAACTCAAACAGGCCAAAAGGAGTGATGACAGCGGTCTTAGGGACATCCTCCACATGCACAAAAACCTGGTGGTACCCCCGAACTAAATCTACTTTAGAAAAAATGGAGGTCCAGCCAGGTGCACTAAAAAATCCTGGATGTGGGGGATGGGATAACAATCGTTTTCTGTGATGTTATTAAGGCGGCGGAAATCCCGCACGGTCGCCATTTGCCGTCTGCCTTGGGCACCATGTGCAGGGGGGAGGCCCACGGACTGTTTGAACGTTGCACGATGCCTAAACGCTCCATGTTAGCAAACTCTTCCTGCACGATTGCTAGCTTAGTAGCATCGAGGCGGCGTGCACGTGCGAAAACCGGGGGGCCCGTTGTGGGGATATAATGTTCGATCCCATGTTTTGTGTTTGTGTTGGCAAAATTAGGAACAGTCAGCGAGGGGAACTCAGACAATAAACGCTGAAACACATTACCCGAAGCTAAAAAGTTAGCATGCATTAAAGGCCCAGCTCCTCGTGTAGCACAAGGCAGTGACGAAAAGGACACAGCGTCGATCAAACGTCTGTTAGCAACGTCAACAAGGAGCCCGTGAGCACAAAGAAAATCAGCCCCTAAAATAGGAACTGAGCTCGCAGCTACAACAAAGTTCCACTGGAAGTCCCGGTCATGGAAACAAACAGTCACCAACCTTTCACCAAACGTCTTGATGGGAGAGCCATTAGCCGCGGTTAGCAACGGGCCGCAGCCTTCTGCCAACCTGTCGGAACCAGTCGGGGGAACGAGGCTCTTCTGTGAACCAGAGTCCACCAGGAACCGCCTCTCCGACCTCGAGTCTTCGATGAAAAGCAGCCTTTCCTTGTCGCCAACGGCCGCGGCTGCTAGCGGGCGCTGGCGTTGTCGTTTCCCTGCGGCTTGAAACTGCACGGCGGGATGCACCGTCGTGCTTTGTCGCCAAAGCGCTGGTGGTAGAAACAAAGGGCGGCTCCTGTCCGCCTGCGGGTAGCGACCCCTGTTACCACCGATGGCTCGTCCGCGCTGAGGGCGTTGCATGAAACTCAGGTGCTGCTGGAGATCCGGGGACTGCCGCCTGGACCGCGAAGGTCCTCGTAGCCAGGAGGATGCGGTCGGCTTCTTCCGCCAGCGAGCGGTAGTCTCTCTGCTGCAGAAGCTGGGAGTTGGCCAGGACCGCTCGCACTGGGGCCGGGAGCTGAGGGAGGAAGAGGTGGAGGAAAAGCAACCTACCGTCGTCTGATCCCAGCAAGGACAACATGCTCTCCATCAGCTCAAGAGCTGTGCCATCGCCCAAACCGGAGAGGGAAAAAAGTTTCACGGCCCGCTCCGCGTCGGAGAGTGAGTAACGCCGCAGGAGCAGCTGCTTGAGGACGGCGTACTTTCCGTGTGCCGGAGGTCCCAGAGCAGGCTCATTGTTTGCCGGGTGGACAACGGATCCAGCGAGGCGACCACATAGTGGTATTTGGTGTCGTCTGAAGAAATCCCGCGAAGAGCAAACTGTGCTTCGATGTGGACGAACCATGAAGGAGGATCATGTAGCCAGAAGTCCGGGATTTTAACGGCCACCGAAAAAGCGAGCGAGGCCCCCTGTGGAGGTTCCACAGCAGCGGACATCTGAGGAGAGCTGGTTGGAGCGTCAGATGTCG
>JBBPBX010010301.1:2929-15840 GCA_038048925.1 Garcialebias charrua
TAATGACATGAGCTGCTTGCCATTGTCTCCCCATCGTCATTCTTCTCGCTGCTTGGAGCAATGGTCAAACCAGGTTCATTTTGCTGCAGTGCCCCGGTGAAATGCAGCTAATTTGACCATTAAATTGCATTTATTAACTAAAAGTTCAACTGAGACACACCTTTGCTATAATTTTGAGCAAACAAATATTTGTTTTAGGTACTTTTCTTGTTAAATTTCGAAGAAACGCGCAGCGTTCCTCCTCCTCCTTTAAAAAAAATTCATTTAATTTAAAAACATGACAATAAAAAAACTGATAGTTATGCACCATAACTCATGTTCCCTGAAGGAAGGGAACAAGGTGCAACAGCATGGCTATGGGAATTGCGCCACTGCGCAGTTCACCTGAAGCAATACAATCACGCCTTTTAAGGCAAGTAACCATCAGCGTCAGCAAGGAGGCTCCACCCTCCTTGCATAAAAGACAGTGTCGCGCAACGTACGTCCTTTAACATGCACTTGACCGAGCTTGGGCATTGAAAGGGCAAACATGTGTTGGTCCTTGTTCCCTTCCTTCAGGGAACATGAGTTATGGTGCATAACTTTCAGTTCCTTATCAGTCAGGTCACTGCGGTGCAACAGCATGGCTATAGGAACATACAATCACGCCCTGGAAATGCATGCTTATGAGAACATTTGCCTTAACTACAGGCGCCAGCCGTTCAATTCTCTGAGGTAGAGAGAACAGCTTGAGTTATGTCATGTGCTATGACATCTGGGCTGTAGTGTTTTATAAACGTGTTTGGAGATAACCAGTTTGCAGCTGAACAGATATCAGCTACTGATACACCTTTGAACAAGGCCCAAGACGTGGCTAGGCCTCGAGTTGAGTGAGCATGTACCCCATGGCACCTGCTGACCTTTGCTGCTGTAAGCCCTAGAAATGGCCTATGTCACCCAGTGGGACAGACACTGCTTAGACAGGGCCCTGCCAGCGGCAGGTTTTGCAAAACATGAACAACTGGTTTGTTTTATGCCAACTGCCAGTTCTCTCCATGTATACACTCAGGGCCCTAACAGGGCAGAGCGCTTTTAGACGCCTCTGTTCTACAGTTAGAACAGGGGGGAGGAGGAAAGTTGACAGTTCAAAACCCAGACTTTTGAAATTCAAAGTTAGGACTTTTGGCACATATGCAAAGTTTGGACGCAGGGTGACCTTTGACTCGTCTGGGGCAGACTGGGTGTACATTGGGTAAACAGATAAAGCGTGAAGGTCACCCACGTGCTTTGCCGAGCACAAAGCTAAGAGTAGTGCAGTCATATAAGATAATAAATCTATCTTAATGCTCTGAAGGGGCTCAAATGGAGGTTCACAGAGTGCGTCCAGCACGAGAGGCAGGTCCCACTGAGGGGCCACAGCCCTGCTCGTGGGCCTCTTCCTCAGCACGCCCCTCATGAAACGTATCATGAGAGGGTGGGCACCAGGTGATTTACCTCCCCACCCCTCATGACATGCCGAGATGGCAGACAGGAAGCCTTTATTGTGGAAAAGGTGCAGCCCTTCTCCAGCAGATCCTGCAGAAAAGTCAAAAGCTGAGCTAAGGCCCTGTTTACACGGCGCATATTTTGAGTGAAATCGCTCCTTTCTCTCTGCGTCTTTGCTTATCGTTGACACAAGTCCACTGACCCCCCTCTTTGACTCCGATGGTTTTTGAACTCACCCTCCAGAGTGGATATTTTTCGCTGACCCCCGTTGATAATGTAAACATCTCCCACTGAGCTTTTGTTTAAACACATGCGCGCCGCCGCCGCATGCACGCGCGGACAGCTGGCATTTCTAACAATGGCGGTGGACAGGACAGCACCACTTTCTGAACTACAGCTGATGGAATATATTTTGAGTCTCATATTTAATTAATCTACACCTGATTACCTGCATCTGTGTTGGAAAAGACAGTCTGATCCAGTTCTTATGCCGCTGCTTATTGAGCAGGCAGGCGAACATTTCACGTGTCACGTTGCACAATATGTGCTAAATAATTACAGTTTAATAATAATAAACAATATTTATGTTAGTTTGGGAGATATATAAAGTTATCTGAACTAAATTAATCTATCTGGACTCAAGTTACGTGATTTAAACCAGTGTTTTTCAACCTTTTTTGAGCCAAGGCACAGTGTTTTCATTGAAAAAATCCCGAGGCACACCACCAACCAAAATTGTAAACATAGATACACTGTATCCGCCTATATTAAATATATAGTCATTCTTATCAAAGTGTCTTGAATAGGAATGAAATAAACACAAAAATGTATTTTTATCATGTTTTATATTTCTTATTTCAAATTGCACTTAACATGAAATTGCACTTAACATGCCTTGAAATAAACCTGAACAGTGCCACAAATTGTGGTCTTAAAATTAAAGAGGATGAAATTGCACTTAACATGCCTTCAAATACACCTGAACAGTGCCACAAATTGTGGTCTTAAAATTAAAGAGGATGAAATTGCACTTAACATGCCTTCAAATACACCTGAACAGTGCCACAAATGGTCTTAAAATTAAAGAGGATGAAATTGCACTTAACATGCCTTCAAATACACCTGAACAGTGCCACAACAATATGGTCTTAAAATTAAAGAGGATGAAATTGCACTTAACATGCCTTCAAATACACCTGAACAATGCCACAACAATATGGTCTTAAAATTAAAGAGGATGAAATTGCACTTAACATGCCTTCAAATACACCTGAACAGTGCCACAACAATATGGTCTTAAAATTAAAGAGGATGAAATTGCACTTAACATGCCTTCAAATAAACCTGAACAATGCCACAACAATAAGGTCTTAAAATTAAAGAGGATGAAATTGCACTTAACATGCCTTCAAATAAACCTGAACAATGCCACAACAATAAGGTCTTAAAATTAAAGAGGATGAAATTGCACTTAACATGCCTTCAAATAAACCTGAACAGATATGTTGTGGAAAATGGGAGCAATGTCAAAAAAGCTTTGTTTGCCAGAAAGGGGAACTCCTTGGCAGCAGTCAACCAAAAACTGTCCAAAGGAAGATCAGCAAAGCTCAGCTTTAAACCACGATTTTGTCTCAGTTCAGTTAGTTCTTCCTGCTCCTGTAAAGTCATGTTCCTGCCAACAACTGCTGAGCTGTGTGGGTCCCTAACAAAGTCATAGCATACCTGAACTGATGACTCAAGAGATGTAAGCCTCGCTGTACAGTCTCACGTTCACGGTTTCTGCCTTCTTCTGATTTCCACTTGGGCCTTCATCTGGGTCCGAATTTTGTCCAGGGATCAGACCGGATTTAGTATTTTTTCTTTTGAAAAAGTTTTCCATCGCTGCCTGTTTGTTTGAGAAGGTCCTCACTGTTTGTTTTGCTCACTGCTACACGTCACGTTCATGCGCCGCTACTTCTCTTGTTTTAATGTGCGCCGCTATGCTCCATACTGCCACCTATCGCGCGGAAAGGAAATTACACCAGTTAATAAAAATTTCATAATTTACTAATTTTACACGGCACACCAGACGATCTCTCGCGGCACACTGCTGTTCCGCGGTACAGTGGTTGAAAAACACTGATTTAAACAATGCATAACATGCTACGTGTTTAAAATGAAGACAACAGGTTTATTTTTTATTTATTTATTTATTCAACACCACAAACTGTACGTCACACAAACACTGAGAATTAAACTGAACACACTATTAAAACACGTTAACCGAACTGTAAATACTTTATTGAACTGGACTCTGCTGTTTTCATCATGGATTCTGGTCCATCCGAACCGGTCCGATTGGTGACAGGACAGCCTCGACCTCGCAGAAAAATAAATAAATAAAATAAATTAGTTGGTTGTTGTGTGATCAAAGTAAATACAAGCTAACATTATTATTAACGTTGTTTACCTGCTGAAATCAGCTGTTTCACGGACTAAAGTCCGACATCGTCGACTAGGTTCTGGTCCACAGTCCACTCAGCATCTTGGTGTGCAGCTTGTTAGATGAAGAGGTCCCACTTGGTGTCAAATCTGTCGACTCTTATCCAAAATGCAGCTTTAACTTGTTGTTAACTTGTTGTTAGCTGAACTTTTAGCCCAGAAGAACGCAGCAGTCTGCCAGCAGAGTGAAGCAGCACGCATGCGCATTGGGTGAAGTTTCAAAAATTCACAGCGCCATCTAATGACCCGGCATGGTAACTACACTGGATTCATGAGGGGAGGAGGGGGGTCATGAGGGAGGGGGGAGATTGAGCAGCTCCGTGAAACACTTGAATTTGCCCGTGTAAACAGAAAACTTTTCATCTAATTAACATACCCAAAACCTCCGTTTCCCCCCACAGTGTCAGTGTAAACAGGGCCTAAGTCACAGGAATATGGAGTGATATTCCTCTCTAGACACCAGATCTCAAAAACACGCCACTTGTGCGTGTAGAGAGTCAGTAGATCCCGCCTGTGCACTCTGTATTGTGTTTATCACATTACTGGTTAAACCGGAAGCCATTAACCTGTCCCTCTCAGCGACCAGGCCCAAAGCTGCCACAGGTCTGGGCGTGGATGTAAAATCTGCCCGTGGGCCTAGGTCAGCAGGTCCCTGTGGATGGGCAACTGCCAGGGTGTTCCTGCTAGGAGTGAAATCACTTCTGCAAACCAGGCCTTCTTTGGCCATCTGGATGCTACTAGCATCAGAGAGAGTGCCCCCCTGCATACCCTCTCCAGTGTTACCTGGATCAGAGGTACAGGGGGAAAGCATAATAACGCCTCCCTGCCGGCCACTTGTATGCCAGCGCATCTACACTCAGTGGTGCTTTCATGTCCAGTATGGAATGGAACAGGGCACAGTGGGTGTTGCTGCTGCAAGCGTAAAGATCTACGCTTGCCTTCCCGTACCGTGTCCAGATTTGGTCCACGATACGTGGGTACAGGCACCACTCTGAGGGGAGGGGGGCTCCTCTTGAGAGAGCGTCTGCCCCGTAGTTTAGCTCCCCGGCACGTGAGTAGCTCTGAGTGACAGGACTCGTGAGCTGCACCACATGAATAGTTTTTGGGTCAGCGTCAGGAGGTAGGGGGACCGAGTTCCCCCTTCCCTGTTGATGTGAGCCACAGTACACCTGTTGTCTGATTTTATCAGGACGTGTTGGTGTTTGATCAGGCCTTTCCTGTAAAAAATGTCTCAGTGAAAGAAACACTGCTGCGAGCTCCAAGTAATTTATGTCGAGCCGGGCCTCCTGCTGACTCCAGACACCTTGTACGTGCTGGCCTCTGCAAAGCCCCCACCCCCACCCTGTCATTGAAGCGTCTGTTGTCATCAGGACTTGAGACAATACTCTGCCCAGTGTGACGCCTCAGGTGAACACTGTGGGGTCTCTCCACGGCCTCAGGGCTTTCATGCAATCTGAGCCGACTGTTATCCCCCGTGTCTGACGCGCGGGGGCTGCGTGTGACTGTTTGTGCAACCACATCTGAAAAGGACGCATATTTAGCAGTGCTAAAGGGATGCAAACAATGGCTACCGCCAAGAGGCCTAATAGGCGCTGGCAAAGTCTGGGAGGTACAGTCCTGCCTAGCTGAAAAAACGCTAGGCAGAGCTGCAGGTCTGAGATCTGTTTCTCTGAGAGCCTTGCTCTTTATAAAATGGAGTTCATCTCTAGCCCCAGAAAAACAGTAATTTGGGACGGAGACAGAATGCTCTTGTCTGAATTTATTATGAAACCCAGAGATGTCAGGTGTGACGTCACTAGGTCCATGTGGGACCTTGCTTGGACCCTGGAGGTTGCCAAAATCAGCAAGTTGTCGAGATAATTCAACACTCTTACGCCCTGGTTCCTCATGGGTGCCAGGGCCGCTTCTAGGCATTTCGTGAACGTCATAGGGGCGGTGAAGAGCCCGAAAGGGAGGACCTGGTATTCGTACACAGCGTCCCAGAACGCGAAGCGCAGGAACTTTCTGTGGATATATATATACATATACAGTACATACAATACAATCAAAAACTGTAAATAAATTAAAATGAAAGGTGGCAGAAGAACTAGTCTTATGAAAACTGCACCTTTTAACTTAACTCTAATGTAAATCAAAATATTTTAACAAATTTTAAATTAAAATTTAATTCACAAAGACAATAACAATCTAGCTAAATTAAAATCATAAAAACTCAAACATCTAAATCAAATCAGACAACAACTTAAGTAGATTTATATGAACAATTTCCATATTCTTCCAAGAAACTCGTCTTTATCAGTCTCTTACATGTATACAGTGATCTGGCATTTTTAACGTTATCATCCAACCCATTCCACAATCCTATTCCCTTATATATTGTGGATCGTTTCTTCAAACTAGTACTAAAATAAGGCGTCGCAAACATCTCAATTCCTTTAAGAAAACATACATTCTCTCTCTTAACAAAATTAATTTGAATATTAACGTGCAACATGCCTTTATGTGCCTTATACATAAGCAACAAAATGTTATAATTAACCAAATCATAGAACTTCAGAATTTTCAGTTGATAAAATAAAGTAGTTGACGGATATCTATAGTTTTTTTCATAATAATTCGTACAGCTCTTTTCTGTAAAATGAACAAAGGATTAGTTATAGTTTTACACGCTTTACCCCAGACTTCAATACAGTAAACCAAATAAGGAACAACTATTGCATTATACAACATAAACATTGCTTTGTCAGTGAATAACTCTCTTACTTTATACAGAACTGCTATCGATCTAGATATTTTTGTTCTCAAATTGTTTATGTGAGGTTTCCATGTTAATTTCTCATCAATAATAACACCCCAAAATTTCACCTCACTAACTCTACAAATTTCAGTTCAATCTACCAAAAATGGAGCGTGAACATCTGTTTTTCTGTTGCTATGTATCGTGTAATAGGTTTTATCCAGATTTAATGATAACTTATTTAGAAGAAACCAATTTTGGATTTTCTCAAATTCTGACCATATTGACTCCAGCATTTGTTCTGTATCATAACCCTTACAAATACTGTTAATGATTTTCCTCCCTGTCTGCGCGCTCCCGGAGCACCGTGGCAGCAAAAACTTTTGAAATACAGTTGATTTGACTGTTAAAGTTCTTTTATCAAACAGATGTTAGACTGAGACATACCTTTTCTATAAAGTCGAACAAACAAATAAATGTTTTTAGGTGGTTATCTTGTTACATTTTGAAGAAACTAACAGCGGCTCGTCCCTCTGTATGTCCACTTATGCGAATCTAGTTTTGAAATGCAGCTGATTTAACTGTCAAAGTGCATTTATTGGGCAAAAGTTAGACTGAGGCACACATTTTCTATAATTTTGAGCAAACAAATACCGTTAATTGTTTTCAAGTGTTAATCTTGTTAAATTCTTGTTAAAGTCCTTCGAGCGGCCGGCATTTGGCAGCCCATCGATTTTTGGCACAACACCGGCCCACATTTCCTGGTTGTCAACGGTGACACATAATAGATGCGACGTGTTCGGCGAAGCGACATATTTATGTATTTTTCCACTTTATTAGACATATTTGGACTGATGCGACTTATAGGGAGGAGCGATGTTTACAGCAGAAAAAAAGGTAAATAAAATCTCAGTAAGACAAACTCGTGCACAAAACAATAACCGTGTTTCCATCCATTTTCATTTCGAATTTTGAGCTAATTTTTGAAATCTCGCAAATATGTAAATACAAATTAATGCGAAGCAGAAGTGTTTCCATCTACTGGCTTGTAGCGCATCTACCAAGCCACGCACAGCGTCATTACGTCAGACGTCAGCACTGCGCATGTCTACAGTAAACAGGAAGTAGCGGTTGAAAACAGAACCCGGCCACACATCTCGTCAAAATGGAGAGAATATTTCAGGTACGTGTTGCTATCGGGCAAGTTGTATTTATTCTGTCATGCCAACTAGTTTTAGCGATGTTACATGTTGTCCGGAGCGGAAACAGCTGAACGTCACGTGACGTGAATGTTCGCTACGGCAGAACTGAGTCGGAAAATCTGTTTCCATCTGTCGTTTTGCGCATCTGCTCATTTTCGAAGATCCCAAAAACCACCTCAAGCGAGCGTATAAACTTTTTGGCGAAGTTGAGGAAGTAAATTCGGATTTTGCCGTTTCCATTAAGCTTTCCTGCTGCGATACTTCAAAATGCGCAGCTAGAAACCTTGATGGAAACACGGCTAATGTGGCCTTCCTCAGAGGAGTACCAGGAATATGCAGGAATTTACCACTCATCTTTCAGGAGAAGATACAAACTTTAAACAAAAAGTACAGTATAGGCAAGATTCAATTCTAAAGACTTTTGTCCTTCAGGGCACCATCTGCACTGCTTGAACTTTTGTTAAAAAAATAAATGACAATAGAAATGTTCTAACAAAAAGTACATTAGTAACCATTTTCCCCTCCCCCAACACACTGACAGTCCTTTTTAGAAACACAAATAAATAAAAAGCAACAAGAAAAACTTGCCACCCAAGGTGATGATGTTATTTTAAAAGCTGAATTTTTTCTTTGTTTTAAATTTTTTACGGGTTTTTAACAACAAAATTGTCTTAATGTATACCTTTTTAACACTATACAGTACTGTATTCACACTGAACACAAATTATTATTACCGGTACTACAGTATTTGTTTTTCAAATATTTTTTCTCACACATTTATTGTTTGTTTTTTGTTTCTTTGATTTTTTTCAGGTTGATTGTTCAAAATCAAATGACAGATCATTTGTTCACAATGGTAGAACATGCTTTTCTGTGACATCTGAATAAACTTTAAATGCGTGACTTAAATTATCTAGATCCTGTTTGTGCATCTCCAGAAAACAAACAAACAAAAAAAAAAACAGTTGTGTCAGCCAAACATCTTTTAGCAAAATGTGTTATGTGATTTTGTTGTTGTTGCTGATTTATCATTCTCAACAGATGAAAAACTTTGTCTTGGAGTATGTTTTGAATCTTTTTTAAATTTTTATTCTCTGTCGGATGCCAAAGTCATATTCTCTTGAGTACAAACTTTTTTCTTTATTGTTAATTTTTATTATTCAAAATGATTATTGGTGACATAAACTTGTTGAAATGTTGTTACAAACTTCAAAAGAGCAAATTAAATTATACACGTTGTCATTATTTTGTTCAAGTGAACTTGTTTGCACAGTCTGATTGTAAAGTGGCAGCTTAGGCTTAGGTGGTGGTTGGGTCATTAACAAAGATAGCTTTAGGAAATATTAACCGGCATTGCATATAAAAGTACAACAACAATAAATGGTACACGGACCAAAAATAATTTAAATAAAAGCTTGAATCATAAATAATACATCTTAAAGAGATCGTGTCTTTGTCTTTCCAATAAATCAATATTATTTTAATTGTCAGTGTTTCCTATGACCTCTTATTACCATATTCTAAAACATGAATCAAAACCAAAAATGTATAATATGTCTATATATAATTTAGCCATTAGTATTGTTTTCAGTAAAGATTGCCTACTCAAGTTCGGATGATTGATTAGTCCAAAAAGGAAACGTCTCCAAATTGTATTGAGAAAAACAACAGGTAACTTATAAACTTTCTTTAAATAGTTTGGTTTATCTAATGTTGCTTGTCCTCTTCTATAAAGCTATAAAATCATCCGTAATGTTTATTTAGTTTGCAACATTTTTTATTTTATTTTATAATTTTTACATAGACCTTCATTCCCACAGGGTGAAACCAACAGAACTACACCTGTGTAATTGTCCTGCAGCTCATTTTGCAGGTAGGCTTGTTTTTGTCTTTCTGCTAAAAAAAATCTTGCCTCAGAAATACATTTTACACGTTTCCCCTGAACATTCATTATTCCTTAAAACGTTAAACTAGAACTGTGTAGAATGAGCCTCTTTTTGTCTAAGAAATGTTTTTCACCTGAATTCACATTTATACTTAAATTATACCATTACAATCAAACTCTTATTTGTGAGCTCTGGTCAATGAAGCGTGACTGAAAAAAAACACTTTGGCACAATTGTTGTATGTAGATAATGGCTGAAACCAAAAACACAAGCATGCAGCTGTAGCCTGCAGACTCCATTAAAGCACATGGTTATTGGATGCTACATGCTTTAGTGCAGGACACATGTTAGAGACAAGAAACAGCTTTGCACCATGTCCTGCAAACCATGTCAATATGTTGTTAGTGGTTTGGGGATAAAACTGTCAAAACCAGGCAACGGTGCTATTGAAGAAAAATGGAACATTACAACTGTCAGCTCATTGCCCCGTAGAAACCTCTGAACACATGTGCCCCCAAACTATCCCTCCACCCTCATTGGAGATTTGTGATGTGCCATGGACAAACAATGTGTTGGGTTTAAAGAAAAGAGGACAATAGCTTATGACAGTAACTTAAAATGGACCATATTCTTTTGTCATAAATTTAATTATGTATTTAAACAGGTTTTGCTCAATCTACTTTCTAAATTAAAATGTCACCATCATTGTTCTTGACAAAGATTGATTTAAAAAAATTTCATCCACATCACTTAATGGAGTAGCATTAGTTTATGCATATGAGTTAAAAAAAGAGGACTTTGATTAGACATTGTGTTGCCTTTAGATGGAATATGATTATGAGACTGGAAAGTAGACTGCATGAAAATTTCAGAATATTTATTTTTATAAAATACTGCCTGAAAATATGTGTATGTGGACACAGACCTAGTTAAATACTTCAGAACTTAAAAATTCATAACTCAGCATTCCTATGCATTCTTATGTGATTTTTTTAATAGCAGAAAAATTACATATAACATAAAGTGAAAGTGAGTATGTTTTACTCCTTGTAATGTTTCTAGTCATATATTTGCAAAAGACGTTACAGGATTTTAGTTGTTATAACAACCAATAAAATTCAGTTTTATTTCAGTTTGGGCCAAAATTTGAAAGAGCCGCTGCAGAGGGACCAAAGAGCTGCATGTGGCTCCAGAGCCACACGTTGCAGACCCCTTGTAATTAATAATTATTGTAAAATTTCAAACAATATTATTGTTTATCACAATAGATTCTGAGACAATTAATCACCCAGCAAAATTAGTTATTGTGACAGGCCTAATTATGGTTAACTTCTAACATTAGTCAAATACAATTTAACTGGATGACCAAACTATTTGTGAATTGTAGTTTATCGGTATGTGTTACTCAGAATTTGTTTTGGGAAATTCAATAAATTTTTAAATAGTCAACATTACTACTACAATTTGGTTTTATTCCAGTGTGTCATGTCACAAATTATGTTGTACCCGGTAGTTTTTAACAGAAAATCAATGGTCACCTCATCCCTGTTCTTTTGAACCACATCTTTTAAGGAGGCATTTTAGCAGAAACTGTCTCATCACTGGAAAAAAAAGAAAAGCAGCAGCTTCACCACCCACTTCATTAATTAAGTTTGTCATCTGTGTCAGGCTGTAATAAGAATGTAGCAGAAAATGTCTGGAGTTCAATGGATGACACAGATAATATAGGAAAGATTATGTAATCCAGACAGCAATCAGAAAGACACTTCAAAATTGACATCTAACACAACTAATACCTGTGTTCCATCCATCCATCCATTTTCGTCCGCTTATCCGGGGTCGGGTCGCGGGGGTAGCAGCCTAAGTAGGGAGGCCCAGACTTCCCTCTCCCCAGCCACTTGGAGCAGCTCCTCTGGGGGAATCCCAAGGCGTTCCCAGGCCAGCCGAGAAACATAGTCCCTCCAGCGTGTCCTGGGTCTTCCTCTGGGTCTCCTCCCGGTGGGACATGCCCGGAACACCTCACCAGGGAGGCGTCCAGGAGGCATCCTAACCAGATGCCCGAGCCACCTCAACTGGCTCCTCTCGATGTGGAGAAGCAGCGGCTCTACTCCGAGTCCCTCCCGGATGACTGAGCTTCTCACCCTGTGTTTAGTTGTCAAAAACTGATTAAAAATGTGGTACACTTCAGGAAACTGCTAAGGCAATTATACTTAATAATAATAATAATAAACTTTATTTGTATAGCACCTTCCTACAATGCCTTGCATTGACCAAGGTGCTTAACAGGACAGAAAATATAAAACCGGTACAATAAATCAGTGAAAATAAAATAAAAGCAACAGCAATAAAAGGAGGCAATGGAAATAAAAATGCTACATACTAAAATACCAAAAGTAATAAAAGTTACACACTGAAAGCTTTTTTGAACAAGTGGGTCTTCAGTCTGGTTTTGAACAGAGTCAGATCAGAGGTGGCACGCAGCTCAAGGGGGAGACTGTTCCAGGCTTTTGGGCCGGCAACAGAAAAGGACCGGTCTCCCCATTGTTTGTACCTTGAGCGAGGCACCTCCAGCAGGTGTTGACTGGCAGATCGTAAAGCTCTGCCGGGCTGATGGACTTTCAAAAGTTCTGAGATGTAGAGAGGTGCAAGTCCATTCAGAGCTTTGAAAACAAACAGCAGCAGCTTGAACTGTATCCTGAACTGAACCGGGAGCCAGTGTAAAGAGGACAGGACAGGAGTGATGTGTTCATATTTTCGTACTTAATTGGTGTTTTTAACATTTGCAAAGCTGCACTATTAAAAGTGATTTAATATTATTGTGAAAGGTGTGTCAGTGCAGTGATGTTTAGAAAATCATATGCACAAATTATTTTAAAAAAGTGTGCAGCATATTTTGGATAATTTACTATATAAACTACATTCTTTTGTGACCAACAGGCAAACACGTTAGCATTTTCACCCAAGTAAGAAAGCAAGTCTAAGATTTGAATGATTGTCTTTTGATGGCATTGTGTTTAATTACTTCGAGATGGTGTAGAGGCAGGGCAGCCGGCTCAGGACCGGAAGGTCCCGGGTTCAATCCCCGGTCACTGCATACCTCGTTGTGTCCCTGGGCAAGACACTTAACCCCGAGTTGCTCCC
>JBBPBX010010301.1:20876-46316 GCA_038048925.1 Garcialebias charrua
TTCTAGATCTTACTCTGGATCACATCTCTTTCTAATTTGCACCCCAGTTGCTGTCCAGTTTGTGACGGTGACATCACCCTGGCCTGCTCCTTCAGGCGGCGCTCATCTTACCTGCATAAGAAGGTTGGTGGCTGCTCTTCTGTTTACCTTCATCATCAGAGAAACTCAGTCCACTAACCCTTCATATATCTCTGCAGATTGGGCTCACTCCTGGGTTCTGACCTCTACCAGCAGCTGTTTCTAAATGAAATTTTCAAACCATTCCTGTTCAGCATCTTGCTCGAATCCAAAAACACAATCCTTGTCATTTACCACATGCAAACAGAGCACACCCATCCAAAACAATCAATCATCTTGAACAACAATCAAATGTTTTAGGCCAGATGGCCAACTTGCTACTCACATAAACAGCCTGAGGACAACCAAGGCCAAAGTGGTTCAGAAAAAGGGTTGTAAACTCCATCATCCAGGTAGATCAAAACATCAATCAATCCTTCCATTATATTTTACTCGCTTCTTCCCTTTTGGGTCATGGGGTTCACCGGTGCCCATGTCCTGCAATCACTGTGCGCGGGCTGGGGTACACCCTGAACGGGTCGCAAGTCCATCATTGGGCTACAAAGAGACAAACGACACAAACAACTATTCACTCTCTCACTCACACCTAGAGACAATATACAGTTACCAATCAGCGTGACATGCATGTTTTTGGCCTGTGGGAGGAAACCGGGGTACCCGGAGAAAACCCACGCATGCACGGAGAGAGCAGTTTCAGAAAACCGATAAATGGAAAATATATTTTCAATATGCTGTCGCAACAAGAGTTGATGCAGTCTCCGAGCTACTGCAGCTCAGGCCTCATCTCAGTCCCCAGGTCAGCCTCCCCAGGTTTGCTGCCCCCCATGATGATGATACTAAAATGTTGTTTAATACACCCATATTGTAGGCATTGCAACATTTTTGTTTTCTTGTATTTTTTCCCCCCTTAAGTTTTGTGCATAATAGCAAGTTTTTGTTCATCATCTGTTTATTTACATATGATAGTATGAATATGAACACTTCTGTTTAAGGTCTTTATAAAATGTATCTTGTTCTGTGGTCTCCTGATAGCAGACAAGTGCTTTATTTGTTTACAAGTTATCAATTAAACTTAAGTTTTTAGAGTATTACACAACATGCACTTTATTCCCAGCACCATCATGTCTGCAGAGGATATTACATTTTCTCAAACATACACTATGAATACGTTATTTTAACTTATATCCAGGGTCCTCCATATTTTCACTTTTTTTTTTTAAAGCTCAGATATTAATACTGTACATTGTTGTTATTTATATGAAACAGATTAAACAAAATCTACTCTTGATTGTCCCCTCGACTGGAAACACTTCTCGTTCTGTCTTTAAATAAACAGCTGCTTTGATGTTTTAATAATTTTATATTTTAGACTTATTTTGCAAAGTGTTACATCATTAATATTAATTTAGAAATTCTCTTATTCTTGAAAGGTCCAGTGCTGCTCGAGGCCAAAATCTTCTGCAGAATATTCAGTGCTTCTGCCAGAATCCTAAAGTAAGCATGTTTTCAAAGGAAAAATTAAACGAATACTGTAGCGTCCCAAGGCACAGACTCCAAACTTTATACACAGCTTACCTAAACAAACACAGACTAAAGAGGCTTTCACCAAGGTACAAACACAAAAACTCACCCAAGCTTTCCAAACATTCAACTGGACAAAGAACAGTGCTTTCCTAAAAATCATTGATTGTATAAGACAAAAATACTTTCACATGAACTTGTTAAAAAGTGCTTTGGATACATTCACAACCCCCCCCCCCCTCCCCCCCAAAATGAGAAGAAAATCCACTATACAAAAAAGGGCAAAGTGTCTATAAATAGTCAAGTGTTACACAGACTGAACCACGTCAGAGTTGAGTTATGAAGGAGAAGCTGGAGTCCTTTGTGCTGCAAAAGTCCTTTTTTATTAACCGATCAAGAAAAATAAAATCTATTTGCTGCAACAACAAAACATGCCCACATTTTTACTCACACGGTGAACCGAATTTTTAATATACAACACTTTTTTTTTTAAATGGTTTGTTATACAAAGTATTAATGATATTAAAATTAACTTGTCTTATTTTGTGGGTGGGGCATGGGGGGGGGGGTTGCTTGACCTACTTGGCAATCTGGATTTCGCCCCCACCATAGCACCAACACAGCCCTAGTAAAAATTACTAACGACCTCCTTCTTGCTGCTGACTCTGGTCTTCTGTCCATCCTCATTCTTCTGGATCTAAGCTCTGCCTTCGACACCATCTGTCATTCTATCCTCCTCAACAGACTAACCTCCATTGGCATCTCAGGTACCCCGTTAGACTGGTTCACCTCCTATCTCTCTGACCGCACTCAATTCATTCAGCTTAAATCCTTCCGTTCCCAGTCTTCCCCTGTCTCCACGGGTGTCCCCCAAGGCTCTGTCCTCGGACCCCTCCTCTTCATCATTTACCTCCTTCCTCTAGGCCACATCTTCCGCAAACACGGCGTCCATTTCCACTGCTATGCTGATGACACGCAGCTCTACTTGTCATCAAAACCTAACTCCACCCACCCTCCCTCCATCCTCACCGACTGTCTCAACGAGCTAAATCACTGGTTTTCTAACAATTTCCTTCAACTAAACAGCAACAAAACAGAAGTCATTCTCGTCGGTACCAAAAACTCTATTTCAAAATCAGAACATCTTCTCGTCCCCCTTAACAACTCTCTGCTATCCCCCTCCCCTCAGGTCAAGAGCCTCGGTGTCATCCTCGACACCACTCTTTCCTTCACTTCACACATCAACAATATTACTCGGTCTGCCTATTTCCACCTCCGTAATATTAACCGTCTCCGTCCTTCTCTCACACCCCGCTCCACAGCCATCCCGGTGCAAAGTCTCTAGGGATGGGGCCGATCCAATCCAGTATCGGAATCGGTATCAGATACCAGCATTATTTAAGTATCGGGTATCGGTTCCAACCTGCCGATACTTTTCCGATCCAGCTTCAAAGAGCACTTGGGTTCAATCACATTCTATGACTGCCCTTCTTAACACTGTGTGAGATAAACCCAATGAAGACACTCTTAAGCCTTACAATAGGGAACCCACTGACTTTAACAACACACAGGACAGGAGGCAAGTATACCACACACATGTCCTCCTCACTCATGGTGCAGCTGAAAAACTAAAAAAGCGCTAAGCATGATGGGAAAGACAACACAGCCACTGCCGTGGCGGGGAATGAATAGATTGGGTACAAAAGTTTCATTATACAGAGTCACATACAGATATAATAAGATATAATATATAATAAGATATAATATATAATATAATATATATAATATATATAATATATATATAATAAGATATAATATATAAGGGGCAGATATAATAAGATTTATTCTTCTTTCTGCTACCTTTCATTTTTTTACATTTTGTACACTATCATTTAATGAGATTGTGTTGTATAGTTTCTTCTGTAAAAAAATGAACAAATTTAATAAACATAAACATAAACATAAACATAAACATAAACATACCTGAACAGTATCGGATCGGAAAAGTATCGGTATCGGTCGATACTCAGTTAATAAGTATTGGTATCGGATCGGAAGTGAGAAATGTGGATCGGTGCATCTCTACTTGTGACTTCCCGTATTGACTACTGCAACTCCCTTCTCTACGGCCTCCCCAACAAATCTCTCCACAAGTTACAGATGGTCCAGAACTCAGCTGCCCATGTCATCACTCAAACCTCCTACTATAACCACATCACTCCTGTCCTGCAGCAGCTCCACTGGCTCCCGGTTAAATCACGCATCATCTTCAAAATTCTACTCCTCACGTTCAAATCTATCCACAACCTTGCCCCTCCTTATCTATCTGACCTCCTCCAAATCTCCATCCCATCACGCTCTCTCAGATCCTCCTCTTCGCTACATCTCCATGTACCCTCTGCCCGCCTCTCCACCATGGGGAGCAGGGCCTTCACCTGCTCTGCCCCTCACCTCTGGAACGCCCTACCGCCAGACCTTCGAAACACCACCTCCCTTTCTCTGTTCAAGACTGCCCTGAAAACCCATCTCTTTAGACTAGCTTATCACTAACTTTACTAAATGTATTTTTATCTTCCATTTTATATCCTTTATGTATTTTATATTTCAATTTGTCGCTGATAATGTTTGCTCTGTATTACACTGTGTTGGTTTGTTAAGTGTCCTTGGGTGTCCTGAAAGGCGCTTTTAAATAAAATGATGATTATTATTATTATTACTTGTTAAGGTTTGGGTTGACTAACATTTACATAAGCTGTTGACTACAGTTTCAGATTCAGAAGCCAACAGTGCTACTGCTTTCTGCTGAAATGGAGGGATAGTTTTGCGACACAAAGTCAGAAGTAACACATCTATTAAATTCACAGAACTGGCAGGAAGGTTGCAAATAATCCATCCATCCACTGTCTTCCGCTTATCCGGGGTTGGGTCGCGGGGGTAGCAGCCTAAGTAATGGTACGTCCACACCTAACAGCGTTTCAACTGCAGGAGCGTCCAGTTTACATGCAAAGTCAATGGGGGATGCGCCTCCAGGCGCGTCTTGGCGTCGGGCGTCACGTCACGTGCGTGTTGAGCGTGCTGGAAAGCGTTTTCCGTGCACGTGAACCCGCGTCAGCCTCCAAAGCACGCCTTGAACATGTTGATGATTTCGCCGTTCAAACGTTCAAACGCCGTTCAACTCTCCCTGATTGGTTGATCAGGGAGAGTCGGGGGGAGAAGAGAGGGGGAGAGTCCCTATGTGACGCGGAAACGAGGGGACGGGTATTGCGCAACTATGTGACGTATTGTTTGTGGGACACAGAAAAAACCTGCGAAGTCGTGAACTATGGAAGAGAAACTCATTGTAGCTGTGTGTTCGCGACAAGTCCTTCACGACCAGTCAAGTCTGCTCTACAGAGACAGAAATAAAAAGCTCCTTGCCTGGCGGAGTGCAGTGAGGAACTCGGTATACCGGTAAGCTCCTCCCACACCCCCCGCCGCCACACTGCCGCAGTTTCGAGTTCTGGTCTGAACACCACTGTGGGTCCAGTGCGTCCACTTGCGTGCGTGACAAGCTTTTTTGAAGTTGAAACGCTGTTAGGTGTGGACGTACCATAAGGAGGCCCAGACTTCCCTCTCCCTAGCCACTTGGGCCAGCTCCTCCGGGGGAATCCCAAGGCGTTCCCAGGCCAGCCGAGAAACATAGTCCCTTCAGCGTGTCCTAGGTCTTCCTCTGGGTCTCCTCCCGTTGGGACATGCCTGGAACACCTCACCAGGGAGGCGTCCAGGAGGCATCCTAACCAGATGCCTGAGCCACTTCAACTGGCTCCTCTCGATGTGGAGAAGCAGCAGCTTTACTCTGAGTCCCTCCCGGATGACCGAGCTTCTCACCCTATCTCTAAGGGAGAGTCCAGACACCCTGCAGAGAAAACTCATTTCAGCCGCTTGTATCCGAGATCTCGTTCTTTTGGTCACAACCCAAAGCTCATGACCATAGATGAGGGTGGGAACGTAGATCGATCGGTAAATTGAGAGCTTTGCCTTTTGACTCAGCTCTCTCTTCACCACGACAGACCGGTACAGCGCCCGCTTCACTGCGGACACTGCACCTATCCGCCTATCGATCTCACACTCCAGTTTTCCCTCATTCGTGAACAAGACCCCGAGATACTTAAACTCCTCCACTTGGGGCAGGACCTCCTCCCCGACCCGGAGAGGGCACTCTACCCTTTTCCGGCTCAAGACCATGGCCTCGGATTTGGAGGAACTGATCCTCATCCCAGCCGCATCACACTCGGCTGCAAACCGATCCAGCAAAAGCTGTAGATCAAGACCTGATGAAGCCAATAGGACCACATCATCTGCAAAAAACAGAGAAGTGATTCTAAGGCCACCAAAATTCATTCATTCAACACCTTGGCTGTGCCTAGAAATTCTGTCCATAAAAGTTTTGAACAGAATCGGTGACAAAGGGCAACCTTGGCGGAGTCCTACTCTTACTGGAAACGAGCCTGACTTACAGCCGGCAATGCAGACCAAGCTCTGACACCGGTCGTACAGGGACCTAACAGCCCGTATCAGGGCCTTGTACCCCATAATCCCGGAGTACCCCCACAGAACCCCCCAAGGGACGCGGTCAAATGCCTTCTCCAAGTCCACAAGGCACATGTAAACTGGTTGGGCAAACTCCCACGCACCCTCCAGGACCCTCTGAGGGTGTAGAGCTGATCCAGTGTTCCATGGCAGGACGAAAACCACAATGCTCCCCCTGAATCCGAGGTTAGACTAAACGACGGACCCTCCTTTCCAGAACCCCTGAATATACCTTACCAGGGAGGCTTAAGAGTGTGATCCCCCAATAGTTGGAACACACCCTGTGGTCCCCCTTTTTGAATAGGGGAACCACCACCCCAGTCTGCCAATCCAAGGGAACTACCCCGATGTCCACGTGATATTGCAGAGTCGCGTAAGCCAACACAACCCCACAACATCCAGAGCCCTAAGGAACTCCGGGCAAATCTCATCCACCCCTGGGGCCCTGCCACCGCAGAGCTTTTTAACCACCTCGGCGACCTCAGCACCAGAGATTGGAGAGCCCGACCCAAAGTCCCCAGGTTCTGCTTCCTCAGTGGAAGACATGCCAGTAGGATTGAGGAGGTCTTCAAAGTATTCTGCCCACCGACTCACAACAGCCCGAGTTGAGGTCAACAGCACGCCACCTCCACTATAAATGGTGTTGGTCGCGTACCGCTTTCCCCCCTGAGACGTCGGATGGTGGACAAGAATTGCCTCGAAGCCATACGGAAGTCATTTTCCATGGCCTCTCCGAACTCCTCCCACGCCCGAGTTTTTGCCTCAGCAACCACCCGAGCTGCATGCCGCTTGGACTGCCGGTACCTATCAGCTGCTTCCGGGGTCCCACAGGCCAAAAAGGCCCAATAGGACTCCTTCTTCAGCCTGACAGCATCCCTCACCTTCGGTGTCCACCACCGGGTTCGAGGGTTGCCGCCACGACAGGCACCAACAACCTTGCGGCCATAGCTCCGATAAGCTACCTCGACAATAGAGGCGCGGAACATGGCCCACTTGGACTCAATGTCCCCCGCCTCCCTCGGAATGTGTTCAAAGCTCTCCCGGAGGTGGGAGTTAAAGCTCCGTCTTACGGGAGACTCTGCCAGATGTTCCCAGCAGACCCTCACAATACGTTTGGGTCTGCCAGGTCTGACCGGCATCCTCCTCCACTATCAGAGCCAACTCACCACCAGGTAGTGGTCAGTTGACAGCTCCGCCCCTCTCTTCACCCGAGTGTCCAAAACATGCGGCCGTAGATCAGATGAGACGACAACAAAGTCGATCATCGAACTGTGACCTAGGGTGTCCTAGTACTAAGAGCACATATGGACACCCTTATGCTTGAACATGATGTTCGTTATGGACAATCCATGACGAGCACAGAAATCCAATAACAGAACACCACTCGGTTCAGATCAGGGAGACTGTTCCTCCCAACCACACCCCTCCAGGTCTCACTATCATTGCCCACGTGAGCGTTGAAGTCCCCCAGTAGAACAAGGGAGTCCTCAGGAGGCGCACTCTCCAATACCCCCTACAAGGACTCCAAAAAGGGTGGGTAATCTGAGCTGTCGTTTGGCGCATAGGCACAAACAACAGTCAGAGCCCGTCCCCCCACACGTAGGCGAAGGGAGGCTACCCTCTCGTTCACCGGGGTGAACCCCAATGTACAGGCACCAAGATGGGGGGCAACAAGTATGCCCACTCCTGCTCGGCGCCTCTCACCAGGGGCAACTCCAGAGTGGAAGAGTGTCCAACCCCTCTCAAGGAAACTGGTTCCAGAGCCAGAGCCATGCGTTGAGGTGAGTCCGACTATTTCTAGCCGGAACCTCTCAACCTCACACACTAGCTCAGGCTCCTTCCCCACCAGAGAGGTGACATTCCACGTCCCAATGGCCAGCTTCTGTAGCCGAGGATCAGACCGCCAGGGTCCCCGCCCTCGGCCACCACCCATCCCACATTGCACCCGACCCCTTTGGCCCCTCCCACAGGTGGTGAGCCCATGGGAAGGGGGACCCACGTCTCCTCTTCGGGCTGTGCCCGGCCGGGCTCCATGGGTAAAAGCCCGGCCACCAGGCGCTCGCCAGCGTGCCCCACCTCCGGGCCTGGCTCCAGAGTGGGGCCCCGGTGACCCGCGTCCGGGCGAGGGAACATTTAGTCAATTTATTGTACTCGTCATAAGGGGTCTTTAATCCTGCAAATAATCCTGAAGCTCAATTATCCACCTGCACATCAACCTGGAGGGGGCGGTGGGCTTCGTTGCAGCAGGGTAGGTCTGCCAAGCCTGACCGGAGCCGAGCTACCATTCTGCAGAGCTGGTGGGTAAAAATGTATAGTGCTATACAGTACATATATGTACGTATTACGTAGATTTAAGAGTGTAGAACATTGAAATAGTGTGGAAAGATTTTATAAAGCCTTAAAATATATGCATACTAAAATAAATATTGCATTCCTACTTTGCCAATTTTCACCTATTGTGGTGATGTGTGGGACGTAACCCCTGTGATAATCGAGGGACTACTGTATATCAGTGGTGTGCCGTCAAGGCCTGCAAGGCCTTCTCTGCTGGCCTAAAATAATTTTAAATTAAAATTATTATTTTTTTTAAATTATATTTTGTCTATGAATACGTATTAAATAATTCCAAATGGTCTGTCAGCAGGGTCTAAGAAATCTGCCTGGAGGCCTTCACAACTCAGTTCTGCGAGCCATGTAGTATAAAATAAATGTCGATCAAACTTTTGCTTCAACCAATCAAATTTTGAGATGGCGACACCAAGGCCCGCTAGCAGGCGGCATATTCACACGCTTTGATTGGATAGTCAAAGATTCACTGGCCTGCTGCGCGGAGGTTGATGGGATAGAATTGGGTCGGGCTGTCCACTAAAATAAGCTTTTTCACAATTTATTTTTTATTTTTAGAATCTAAGTAGGTTTTAACAGTTTTGCAATGGTCCGAACTTGCTGTGTTATTGGATGTAATGTCCGGTCACACGACCGGAAAGGTAAAAAGATAGAAAACGGACTTTCTGTTTATTGTTTCCTGCCTGGAAACAACGTGAAGGAGCTCATGTGTCGGACAGGAGATGAATGGCCTGGATATCAGCGGTGACACGTCCTGATACAACTTTCTCAGTGTCCCAAAATACCTGCTAATTTGTTCCAGACATTCTGGTGAGTGCCTAAATTCAAATTGATGAGTCAGTTATATTATTTATAGATGATTATTGTTTGAATTGATTTTGTTTTAAGAAGGAGCAGATATGTTAATATTTTTTTCTTCTTCTGCTACCTTTCATTTTATATCTTGTTTTTTTTTCTTTCATAAGTCTGTAAATTGTCTTTGTGTTTTAAATCTGAAATGAATAAATAAATAAAAAATTGTTGGTGTTGTGCCATACATTTTTGCCATGATTTTGTCCCGTTATTTAGTTCCTGTTTAGTTCATAGAAGTGGGTCAATGTTGTTTAGGTCGGGTTTATAATTTTTATATAACGTAGTCTGATTTTAGACAGAGTGGACATCTGTGTTATTGTGAAATAAACTGTTTTAAGTTTCTAGTGTTGTCACTTTTACTATAGTAATACTGATCTGTGTTCTGATATGTCCTCTTCAAGACAAACCTTCATATGAAATGGATGAAACTTTAGGAGATGAGGAGGAACAGGGACCAGCAGCAAAATGCTACAAATACAATAGCTGTGTTTCCATCCATTTTCATTTCGATTTTTGAGCTCATTTTTGAAATCTCGCAAATATGTAAATACAAATTAATGCGAAGCAGAAGTGTTTCCATCTGCTGGCTTGAAGCGCATCTACCAAGCCACGCACAGCGTCATTACGTCAGACGTCAGCGTCATTACGTCAGACGTCAGCGTCATTACGTCAGACGTCAGCGTCATTACGTCAGACGTCAGCACTGCGCATGTCTACAGTAAACAGGAAGTAGCGGTTGAAAACAGAACCCGGCCACACATCTCGTCAAAATGGAGAGAATATTTCAGGTACGTGTTGCTATCGGTCGAGTTGTATTTATTCTGTCATGCCAACTAGTTTTAGCGATGTTACATGTTGTCCGGAGCGGAAACAGCTGATCAGTCACGTGACGTGAATGTTCGCTTCGGCAGCACGAGTCGGCAAATGTGTTTCCATCTGTCGTTTTGCGCATCTGCTCGGTTTCGAAGATCCCAAAAACCACCTCAAGCGAGCGTATAAACTTTTTGGCGAATTTCAGGAAGTAACTGCGCATTTTGCCGTTTCCATTAAGCTTTTCTGCTGCGATACTTCAAAATGCGCACCTAGAAACCTTGATGGAAACACGGCTACTGTCAGTTGTGTGAACAAAGCGGAGCAGAATAAATCATCTGTTACTGGAGAACAGGTCATAGCTGAATAAAAACCAGCTAGAAAAATAAAATTTAAAGTATTAAATATTATAAAGGACTTCCTTGCTTTGCCATCTTGTCATCATGGTTTAACACTGTTAGACATTTTCTGCAAGCATAAAAAAACTCACAATTTCAATGGTTCTACTAACATTAATCCATCCTGTTCAGCATCTTTGCCATCTTTTTAATGTCTCACACAAAACTCTGTCTAATACTTGTGCCTTTCTTTTCTCTTCAAGGGATGGACATGCATCAGACAAGCTCATAACAGAAGCTGTGACCTCAAATCATTACCCGGGGACGTTATGTTAGCTGACAGAGGCTTTCATATTAAAAACAGTGTAATAACAAATAATCAGGATTTTTGGTGAGTAAAATGTTGCTATATTCCTAAATAATATTGCAGTTTTATCAGGTTATTTTTTATGCCTTTTTTATGTGTGTCGCAACTGTATCTTCAGTTTTATAGCCATAAAATAGTTATTGAGGGTTGGATTGATTCAGACAGAGCACTACTGAAGGCCTGGGTGTGAAATGCACGGCCCACCACTGCTGTATATATTTTATTATGAGTGTAACTTCTATTTCTAATTTTGTTTTGTCTTCTGAGCAGGGCTGGACTGGCCATTCGGGCGTACCGGGCAAATCCCCGGTGGGCCGTCGGTGATTTATGCGATTTATGGGCCGCTGTCACTCATGAACCAAAAAAATAAATTATAGCTATTTTTTTGTCAATCGCGACGGCCGATTGGTTGATTTTCTTGAACGACATCGAGCTAATCCAATGAAATCTCTCAGCACTCTTCCGTCCAGCCCCTTCCCTTTACTCGCATCAAGCTATTGCGGTTGTGAAACCTGACACCAGCGTGCCTGACAGAAACTGGACTGTGAGGTGCTCACACGGAGCTGAAAGTTCCTCCTACCTGCAGCCTGAGAGGAGGACGAGTGAGACAGGACTCATCAAGGAGTGACGTGACGTCTGCTCTATGCGACCTAGTTTCAGCACGGCATGAAGTTGCAGCACGCGTTAGCACTTAGCATTATTAGCAAGTTGTTGCGGTCTCCTGTTGTTAAAAGACCAGCGCAAATTCAAAAGCTGTGCATGGACGCGGTTTCACAAGACAGGATCTGCAGCAGCAACACACGTCACTTGAACGGACTAACCACATCATCCGAACGTGAACGAAGAAAACAGCTTGTAAACACCGATCAGCAGCTGCAACTTTTATCAGGTAATTCAAATAATTCCAGATCAATAACACAAATAGGAGTTTTTAATGATCTCTGAATCATGTCTGAAATGTTGTTGGTGCAGGCTTTACTGAACGCTGCTAAGACGTCGTCCATCACGTCAACACTTCAGCACTTTATGAAAAAACTCAGACTGATACAGTAGTGTCAGCATGTCCTGGAGCCCTGATGATGAGAGATGAGAGATTCAACCACCTCAACTGCTCAAAAAGAGGTATTGTTCTTTTACTATTACTGTACTATTACCTTTTTAATTTAAAATTATAATCTTATTAACTTTTTTTACCTCTTTGTGTGTTATTTCCAGAAGTTAGCAGCTGTTCTCTTCCTCTTCAAGGAAATCCACATGCAGCTAAGGAGCTAAGGAGTCTGTGCTGATGACCCTGATGCATGCTCAATAATCCAGGTAAAAATCTAAAAAAAAAACTATGTCTGGGCCTCTGGACATTCAAAAAACAAAACAAAACAATTGTAGAAACGTTTCATCTTTCATCAGAAAGACTTCCTCAGTCTGAGGTGCTGTATTCAGCTCAGTCTTATAAATATCACCCTCTCACTGTGGAAACTCTGTAACAACCTGCCCCCCAACATTAGACAGGCCTCCTCCCTTCACATGTTCAAATCCCTGCTAAAAAAATCATCTTTTCTCTATTATTTCAAACTGTGTGAGCTGACGTAGTGTATATATATTTTTTTTACTGTGTTTTCATTTTAATATTGCTCTTATACATTTTTATTATACTTTTACCGCTGTTAATATCATAATTTTTACCATTGGTGTGTGATACTGTTCTGTACATTTTTAAACCTCTTTTGTGTTGTGTGTGTGAAGCACCTTGATAACAGTTTATCTGTTTTAACTGTGCTATATAAATAAAATAGACTTGACTTGACTCACAGTGGATCAACCAGTTTGTTGATGACAGCTGAAACCAGCTGCTCACATGAGCAAGGAGGACCATCAGCCTAACAATGGATCATTAGCACCCTGATGGTTGTTTGCTATTCACAGAGGGCTGAGTGATACTAGCAACAACAGCATTGTAAGAGGGGGACAGTTGAACCCAGAGGCCTCCACCTCTGTTTAATGATGGACAGTTTCTTTTCACAAAGATGGCCTCCTTTACTCCTCTCTCAAACCATCGTTCCTCTCTATCAAGGATGTGAACATCTTCATCCCTGAAAGAGTTGGCCTATACAAACGTATTGTTCACTTGAAACATTTTCAAAATAATCATTTTATAAGTCTTTTTTGTAAACATATTATTTGTTTAGTGAAGTAAAGACACTATTTTTTTTATATAAAGCAAGTATTTCTTTATTCATTCAACCTTCATTTATGATATTGAAATCAAGAAATACCTTATTTTTTATCAAAAGTATTTATGTTTTATAAAGTCAAGAAAGACCATTATGTTTTTTGAATATTTTTAATTGGTAATTATTTTATTAAAACATTTAAATTTTTTATGTATTGTGACAGAGGGTTCTTGTTAGCAGCTGCTGAAAGTAACTAATAAAGTAACTTAGTAATCTAACTTAGTTACTTTCCAAATCAAGTAATCAGTAACTTAACTAAGTTACTTTTCCCAAGGACTAATCAGTAACTTAACTAAGTTACTTTTTCAATGTAACTATGCCATCACTGTGGGCCACTCTGCTCAAAATGCCCGGGCCGATTTTTTGTCCCAGTCCAGCCCTGCTTCTGAGCTTTCTGATTTGAAAACTCCTTTGCACATTAAAGTCCTTGCCTCATTCCTGAAAGCTCAGCTACAAGCACATATTTCAGTCACACACCCAATTCTATTGAGACACCCTAAGGTCACTTCCTGTACTGCCTCTACCCTTACGAAACAAAAATATATTGGAATATATTGTAAAATATATTAGAATATATTGTAAAATATATTGTAAAATATATTCCAATATATTATAATATATATATTATATATTATAATATATTCCAATATATTATAATTCCAATATATTATACAATATATTCCATTATATAGAAATGTTATGATATATTTTCAAATATACACAAAGACATGTACACAATATATGTGAATATATATATTGTGTATATATGGATACACACTGTTAAAAGTGACACCCTCATTTAGTTATCTTCACTTACTACTTCTCTTTAACACAAAGAGCTCTTACAAGTTTTGAATTTTGAACTCAGCTTTCTGAGTCTTAAGATGTAGAACTTATAGCTATCCATTGGTTTGAAATTTGTCATATTTGTATGTGTTGATTGAACTTGAGTCTGTAAGTCATCAGTTTTTTTCTTTTTTTTCTTTCATTTCAAATTTGTATTAATTTGAAAAAAAAAATACAACACAAAACCATATAACAAAGTATGTCTATACAACACATAAATAAAATGAAGGGTAGCAGTAAGAAGAAAAAAAAATCTTATTTTATCTGCCCCCTCTTACAATCAATCAAATCAAACAACAGTCATATTAATGATTTAACAAAAAAGAAAAATGAAAAAAATCAAACAACAGTCATATTTAAGTGATTTAACAAAAAAGAAAAAAAGAAAAAAAATCACTTAACTATCGAACCATAAAGCAACATATATACAGTAATGGTGTAACCCTGTGGTTTGAGTTCATTTCAAGTTAGTAGTGAATGAATGAATAATCAATCAATCAATCACCTTTATTTTGAATGAATAAGTAAATGGTGTTTAACCTTTGTGTTTATGGAACATGCAAACATACTGTGTTTGGAGTTTAATGTACGTTCAATACTGTTTGTATTAATAACTGTTTGTAAAAAAAAGCGATGTAACTATAATGGCTAATAGTTTGGGATTTTATTTTGGTGATTGGGGAGGAGGACGTACTTCCGGGCGCGGGAGGGGCTTCCGGGCGCGAGAGAGGACGGAGTGACGAGGAGGAAGAAGACGAAAAAAGAGCGCGAACGTGGGCGCCATTATTTTCCATTGAAAAACGGGCCTGTCTTCGTGGAGGAACACTTCACTGAACTGTTGTCCGTGCCGTTGAGGGGGTAGACAAAGACTCCCGCCGAGCTGTGGATGTCGAAGCTGCGAGGGTGATCAACCCCGTGGAGAACAGTTCATTATGTCGCTAGCTCAGTGGCTATCGCTAGCGCGACTCGTCGGGCGGCTTGCCAGCAGAGAGAGGACCGTGGCACGGATTCTTCCACCCTGCGGAGGACATCGGACAGAAGCAGACGGACTGAGGCGAGACTGACCTCCGGGAGACGGATGTATTCAGGTGAGCGGGGACATGGTTGAAGGGGAATATTAGCGCGAGTGCATCAGGCCTGCAACGACCAGAACTATATTTTTAATTAGCAGCCGGCTAATTTCCTTTTTTAGTTTTTAGTTGTTGTTTTTTAGTTTCCTTTTTTTATTTAAGGGGTTAAAGCGTATCATTTTATCCAATTGTAAAGTGAAAAGACTGATCTGTTGTTTCCAAATTGTTTATTAAATTGTTCATGTTTTTTAAAGCATATGTTTATTCTACCGTGTTATACTTGTTGTTTAATTAAGGGATATAGATTCAGAGTTTACAGGTAGAGATACCAAGTGACTTGGTATCTCTACCTGCATGTTGACTAGTTTGGAATTTGAGATTTGGTAACCAACTGATTCAAAGAACTCAGGTTAGCCACCCTCATTAATGCCAAGGACATTTATATTTTTGCAATAGTCCAGTTTTGATCATTCTCTTAAATGTAATCATCGTTTTTGCATTTTTTACTTCAGTCTCCAAACCATTCCACAATCCAATTCCTTGAATTGAGGTTGACCGACTCTTCAAACGGGTTCTATATTTTGGTTTAACAAATGTTTCAATTCCCTTGAGATTATAACAGCTCTACCGTTTAACAAAATGTGTTTGGATATTTTCAGGCAATTCATTTTTATGAGCTCTATACATAACTAATAAAATATTATGATCCACCAAGTCATGAAACTTCAATAATTTCAGTTGATTAAATAATGTGTTAGAAGTGTGACAAAAATGTTTTCCAGTGATTATTCTAACAGCTCTTTTTTAAAACAAGCAGAGGAAAAAAGGCGGGGAAAGTAAAACTTGAAGTTATTCAATGTGTTGACTAGTTTGGAATTTGAGATTTGATTCAACTTTGGTTTATAAGTCAACATTTAAAAAAAAAAAAAAGAGGGGAAAAAAGGCAGGAGTGGGAAACAAGATGTACCGTATAGAAAAAAACATTTCTTGTGACTTTAAATTTAGAATGTTTTCTTTAACTTGTACATGTCTGTCTTCATTTCTACAGCCAGACACCTGCAGCAATGTCCCCCTCAGCCTCCTGCACTCCATCACACTGACTCCAGCCACATCTGGAAGACACCTGATCTGACATGCTCCATCGTCTTTTCTGCATCATTTGGATAACAGTAAGCACAACATTTTTTTGTCTGTTGTTTCTTTTCTTTTTTTAAATTTTATTAATGTTAACTTGCACATGTCTTGTCTTCATTTCTACAGCCAGACACCTGCAGCAATGTCCCCCTCAGCCTCCTGCACTCCATCACACTGACTCCAGCCACATCTGGAAGACACCTGATCTGACATGCTCCATCGTCTTTTCTGCATCATTTGGATAACAGTAAGCACAATATTTTTTTGTCTGTTGTTTCATTTTTTTTTTTTTTTTTATTAATGTTAACTTGCACATGTCTTGTCTTCATTTCTACAGCCAGACACCTGCAGCAATGTCCCCCTCAGCCTCCTGCACTCCATCACACTGACTCCAGCCACATCTGGAAGACACCTGATCTGACATGCTCCATCGTCTTTTCTGCATCATTTGGATAACAGTAAGCACAACATTTTTTTGTCTGTTGTTTCTTTTCTTTTTTTAAATTTTATTAATGTTAACTTGCACATGTCTTGTCTTCATTTCTACAGCCAGACACCTGCAGCAATGTCCCCCTCAGCCTCCTGCACTCCATCACACTGACTCCAGCCACATCTGGAAGACACCTGACCTGATCTGACATGCTCCATCGTCTTTTCTGCATCATTTGGATAACAGTAAGCACAATATTTTTTTGTCTGTTGTTTCATTTTTTTATTTTTTATTAATGTTAACCTGCACATGTCTTGTCTTCATTTCTACAGCCAGACACCTGCAGTGATGTCCCCCTCAGTCTCCTGCATCCACATCATCACACTGACTCCAGCCACATCTGGAAGACACATGACCTGATCTGACATGCTCTATCTTCTTTTCTGCATCATTAGGATAACAGTAAGCACAATATTTTTTTGTCTGTTGTTTCTTTTTTATTTTTTTATTTTATTAATGTTAACTTGCACATGTCTTGTCTTCATTTCTACAGCCAGACCTGCAGTGATGCTGAACGGTGTCTGCCCTGCTGTGCTGCTGTGTCATCACTGTGAGTTTCTGAACTTCACTAAAACTTTCAGAGAACTTCAGTACAACCTGCTAGCTCTTCTCAATGTTGTAACAGTATGTTAATCAACCATGATGCATGTGTTCTTAAATTTTAGGGAATACCTTCAAAAGTCCTTGATGTTGATGTTTATAAAGGTGTGAGAACTTCACATTGTATAATGCAATCATTTGTACTTGTTTGCTCACTTGTGTTTGTCATTTTACTGCCCAACAGACTGCAGAGCTTACTGATATTCGAACACTGGTGCTCAGAGGACTTCCTGTTATCCTTGGTGACATGAACCCCACAGACCTACAAACCAGCCTTTGTAAGTAATTTTATTATCTCAAAGATGACCTAAAGGAACAATGTAAGGTGCTGAAAATATAATAAAAATGTGTACACTGAAATGAACATAGATTTTTCAAAGTGTCTAAAAATACAAATTGCTGTGACCATGTCCACAAAAATACACTGCTTATTTTCTTACACTGATCCTCCTGCTGCTTCTCTAAATTGGGGAAAATTCTGTCCACCATCTACATGCTGACCACTTAGGCAACCCCACTTTGAAAAATCCAAACTATCCCTTTAATTTTCATTTACCCGTATGTCTTATGCTATGCTGTGTTGAGTTCATGTCATGAACTGTTATGCTTATGTTTTATGCTATGCTGTTTCATGAGGGAGTGGTGGAGCAGAGGTTAGAGTATATGGGCCAGTGATCAGAAAGTCACCAGTTCAACTCCCAGGACTAACGACGTCAAAATGTGGGTGGAAAAGGTGAAACATCCACACCAGCCTCAACCTTCATTTGCCCCACTCTGGGCCCTTGAGCAAGGCTCTTAACCCCCACCATTTGCTCCCTAAACAGGTCTCTTGAAAACAGTTTTTGTGACTCAATGGGACTATCAGTAGAAATAACGGGTAAATATAAATGTTGGGATTTGAGCCTGGACAGACAGATGTGGGAACCCTGGTGACAGTTCCTGTATTTGAAAAAAAAAAAAAAACAATGGGACTATCAGTAGAAATAACGGGTAAATATAAATGTTGGGATTTGAGCCTGGACAGACAGATGTGGGAACCCTGGTGACAGTTCCTGTATTTGAAAAAAAAAAAAACCTGTGAGCATAGTTTTAAACAACTGAAAGAATACGGTATCGTTCCACACTAGCACATGATCATGTGTCCTTTTGTGGAGCTTAAACTAATACACAATTTACACAAGGAAACTAGGGCTGCATGTTATGATAAAACAGAAGATATGACAAATATTGTAATTCGTTTATGGAAATCATTATTTTTGATCAATTAATGATGGCTGCTTAACGATAATTGTCTCTGTTGTGCTCTTGTCATTTATTAAGGACTCAGATGATGATGACTTGTTCTGCAACATTGACATTGGGATTCTCCTCGTTGAACCTGAAGGTGCTGTGCCCTCATCCTCCTTGCATCTCAGTCCAGCCTCTCTGAAAATCATCATGGAGGGAGAAGTCGTGTTGGCCAACATTCAAGACCTGCCAAAAGCTATGTGCATTCTCTTTGGACTTGTATATGCTATGCCTTTCAACTACCTCAGTTCTATGAAGTCCACATTCCAGTTCATCCAACAGGTGTCTCCATCTATCACCTGTGCGTCAACACCTTGTGCCTAACAGTGAGTTGAACTTGCTTTCTGACTGTGTTTTATGTTTTTATTGCAGGTCATGACCCTGCTTTAACTTCACGTGTTCATGTTTGTGTCTCTTTCAAAAGACAAAACCTGCTGCACCTGACCTCATGTACAGACCTGTGTCCTCTGCTCTCTCCTCCTGCCTCCTGCAGCTCCTCTCCATCCATCAGCTGTGCGTCAACACCTTGTGCCTAACAGTGAGTTGAACTTGTTTTGTATCTGTGTTTTATGTTGTTATTGCAGGTCATGACCCTGCTTTAACTTCACATGTTCATGTTTGTGTCTCTTTCAACAGACAAAACCTGCTGCGCCTGACCTCATGTACAGACCTGTGTCCTCTGCTCTCTCCTCACCATCCTCCTGCAGCTCCTCTCCCTCATCACCTGTGCGTCAACACCTTGTGCCTAACAGTGAGTTGAACTTGTTTTGTATCTGTGTTTTATGTTGTTATTGCAGGTCATGACCCTGCTTTAACTTCACATGTTCATGTTTGTGTCTCTTTCAACAGACAAAACCTGTTACACCTGACCTCATGTACAAACCTGTGTCCTCTGCTCTCTCCTCCTGCAGCTCCTCTCCCTCATCACCTGTGCATCAACACCTTATGCCTAACAGTGAGTTGAACTTGTTTTGTATCTGTGTTTTCTGTTTTTATTGCAGGTCATGACCCTGCTTTAACTTCACATGTTCATGTTTGTGTCTCTTTCAACAGACAAAACCTGCTACGCCTGACCTCATGTACAGACCTGTGTCCTCTGCTCTCTCGCCTCCTGCAGCTCCTCTCCCTCATCACCTGTGCGTCAACACCTTGTGCCTAACAGTGAGTCGAACTTGTTTTCTGACTGTGTTTTATGTTTTTATTGCAGGTCATGACCCTGCTTTAACTTCACATGTTCATGTTTGTGTCTCTTTCAACAGACAAAACCTGCTGCACCTGACCTCATGTACAGACCTGTGTCCTCTGCTCTCTCCTCACCATCCTCCTGCAGCTCCTCTCTATCCATCACATGTGCGTCAACACCTTGTGCCTAACCCTGACATGTATCCACATCAATGACTGCTGCCAAAACAGGAAAACACACCTGACCTGATGGACAGACCTGCTCTCATCAGGACTACACACCTGACCTGAACTCACATCTGGACTCCCATGTACCCATCATTCATGGTTGAATCATTGCTCAATGGCTAAGCAGTTCCATATGATCCATGTTTGAAAATGAGAACCACCTAATAAGCCTGTCTACCTCCACTTCAATCAAAGTAAGGGAATTTTCTTTTCTATGCTGTTTTTGTGCTGCTTCTAGCTTTTTCAGGTTCCTGGACTGTACACTAAGGCACTGGTTTTTCAAGTAAATTTTCAAGTAAAGCGAAAGAAAATAAATGAAAACAACCAAAGAAAATAAATTATGAAACTGAGCAGATTTAGCAAAGTACTAGTTACTTGTTTACTATTTCATATTTACTAGTTGGGGCTGTTAAAATGCAAGCACAAGTGGTAAAATGTTTCAGTTGTTCCAAAAACAATATTTTTGTTTTGTTTTACTGTGACTGGATGTGAAAGACTGAAGTTAATGCAAAAAAAAAAAAAAAGTTACAACATTTTGCTGTTTTGTCTTTTCTTTTGCTTATAAATCACATGTGCTTTTATGCCTTGCTTATGCTGGTGAAGATTCTCAGTCGTCCAGGACATGATAAATCAAAAAGGCGTTCAATTCAAGATCAACTGGACTTTATTTGTAACAGAAGACGTTTCGCTTCTCATCCGAAAAGCTTTATCAATTCAATGCCTTGCTTATGTTTACATGATCCTCTTTGTGTGTCATTGTTGGCAACCAGTGCACTTGTTAAAAAGTTTTTTTGTGTAAATGAATAAAAGTGAAGTTCCATTTTAAATACTGTATCCTGTTATTTAGTGTATTGTTAAAATGTTTAACTGTTCAAAAGCATGTGTGAAATATATATATATATATATATATATATAATATATATATATATATTCTAAAATATATTGACAAATGTACCAATGTAATATATAATGCAATATATTATATAATATATAAAGAATAGCCACATATGTAAAAAAATATATGCCAAAATATATTTAGATATATTAGTTAATATACCATAAAATATATTAAATTCATATATTTTACAATATATTTTAAATATATTATTTGATATATTTTTTGTTATATTTTGGCATATATGTGTAGATATATATTCTAATATATTTTTCAATATATTAAAAGCGGCAATTCCTTATATATTATTACATATATTACAATATATTGTGTTCATATATTTTTCAATATATGGCAAAATATATTTAGATATATTGGTTAATATACCATAAAATATATTAAATTCATATATTTTACAATATATTTTAAATATATTATTTGATATATTTTTTGTTATATTTTGGCATATATGTGTAGATATATATTCTAATATATTTTTCAATATATTAAAAGCGGCAATTCCTTATATATTATTACATATATTACAATATATTGTGTTCATATATTTTTCAATATATATTTTAATATATATTTCATGCTGTAATTTTAATTTAATTTTAGGGTATTAATAATCCATATCAACTGATACAAACCACAGTAACCTTAATCTTGTCAAATACTTTCAAACAACCCCAAAATTACATTATTATGAAATGCAATATATTGTTGAAAAATATATTGTAAAATATATTTTTCTTGCGTAAGGGTATTTAAGGCAAAACTCTAACAGTTGGTACTTTTCCCTGGAACCACCAGAATTCATCAAGGTCTTTAAGAATTTTAAGAAATGTTAAAGCTCAGTGGGGCTCGTTAAATGTTGATTTATGCATCATGTACATCTGGTTCCAGCCTGCTATGACATACATATTAAGAAATTGGGAAATTAATATTGGCTTTGGATACAGTTTTACTCTTACGTTTACTACTGTGTGTTTCCTTTTTTTTTCTCAACAGGTTTGTGCAGAATGGCAAGCTCAACCTCATACTGTGATTTACTAATTACCCTAATCGTGCATGACATTGTGAGGGTAATCGTACGCATATGAACAGTTCTATGGAGATCTAATTGCTTCCAGCCAGTCGACCGGATTCATCACAACTAAATATAATTTTGTGTGAAATTACAGTCATATGCTTTATTCAGTTTACAACAGTGCTTTGTGGGTTACTACCGGTACATGCATTTAGAGCATGCAAGGAAAATTATTTTGATTTTAGGTTTTTGAAGCAATACAGGTAAGAGAAGACGCCATATTAAATCCAAGTTTCTACGATGAAAGAGAAAATGTACATGATCTCAACCACACATTTTTATTTTGTTATTACCAAACCAATAAGGTGGAAAAGTCAAGAGTGTACCACTCAAAAGAAAAATGTGTGAACTATTCAAAGTTATGCGACGTCGCAAGTCTTTGTTTAACAGCCAACCCAAGACTTTTATACAGATTAAAGTTCAACTAAAACTAAAAAATGAAGGAAACTGTCGCCTGAGAAATTTTCAATTTGTCCAATTTTATTTCAGAACAATAAGAATCATATCACATTAACTTTATGGACCAGTGACTGTTATTTATTCTTAGATGGAGATTGTTTTATTTCAGTAAAGCCAAATAAAATGTTACATAAAGCAGTAACAAAAACAGGTTAGAATGTTGTAAAAATATATTTACTTAGCATTTTGTCTCTGTACCTTAGTTTATTGAATGGCTACAATTCCAGTCTGCAGATTAGTTTTACTAAGATGATGAGCTTTTCCCCCAGAACTAAATAAACTGTGAAGTGGTCCTTGTTCTTCCTTTGAGATATTGACAATCTGGGGCATTGACTATGTTTTTTTCTTGTTTTGGGCTGCCGTGTTAAAGAGTCGAGCCAAAAGGCAACAAGTAGGTATCTCTGCAGACAAAGCGTATCTGGAGAGCCACATCTGATTGGATGATAAGAAAAAAGCGTATAGGGAGCCACATCTGATTGGATAAGAAAAAAGGTGTATCTGGATGGCCACATCTGATTGGATGATAAGAAAAAAGGCGTATCTAGAGGGCCACATCTGATTGGATGATAAGAAAAAAGGTGTATCTGGATAGCCACATCTGATTGGATGATAAGAAAAAAGGCCTATCTGGAGGGCCACATCTGATTGGATGATAAGAAAAAAGGTGTATTTAGAGGGCCACATCTGATTGGACAATTAGATTCTCCAGAAATGTCCACTTTTGGTCTGCAGAGAACCTCTTGACATGGGCTGTCTCTCTTCGGTTTTCAAAACAGCTGACGCTAGATGTGGTTTGAGCTCTTTAGCTTTCACACAAAGCTTTTAATAAAAAAAATCTGTAAACAAGTTCTCAGCTTCTCTTTGCTGAGAAGAATGACCTTTTAATGAAGGCACGGGTTTAACCATGATTTTTGGAGCTTCGACAAGACAGAGTTTTTTTCTTGAGGTCAGCCTGTTACCTTAGCTCGTAGCTTAGCTTGTCAGCTTAGCTGCTTTGAACGATCCAAAACAGCAATTTTGGATGGTTGAAATGGATTTTAAAGAGAAAAGAGAAAGGGAGGGGTCAATGAAGAACACCGGATTTGAGTCTTTGTCATTCGTTGTCTTCAGTAGAAAGAGAGAGACACGAAGAAACGAAAAAGCTGATAAATGAAAATGAGGTTGATAATTTTCATTTATCACATGATTAATTCCAAAAAAAGTTAAGTCTGGTCCTCTGGACATTCAAACACTTGTTTTCTACCTGGATTATTGCACATGCATCAGGACACATGATTAATTGATTTATAGTTTGTTGCGACAGGCCTAAGCCCAATGTCTGCTAATATTTTTTGCAAGTGCATCCAAAGTTCACCTTGGATGCACCGTCAAAGATGAACTTCGATCATAATTTTCATAACATGTAGTTTTAATCACACAAACTTCAAACGTGAATGTTGTTTATGTGACTCTTCTGCTCTTCCTTCTACAATGACGACTGGACTTTTTGGGGAAAGCACCAAAAGATATTTGTGATCTTGTGGTCTGGTGTTTGCATGTAAGTCTGTATTTCCAAAAATGCAACAAAATGCCATGGTTTCTTTACATATTCGTATACGCTATTGTGACATCCACAGTGCTGAAATGGCTTTGTTTGCAAGATCTACTCCAGAAGGCTAAACATCTTGATGAATATAAATGAAAATATGCAAAGTGCAGAAAAAGAAATTATAAAAAAGTGTAAAAAAAAAAAGAGTTTGGCAAAAGAAGGAACCTAATAAGATTCAAAGCATGACAGTGTCACCCAATAGTCACTTACGGTAGTCATCACATCAGGGAAAATCGACATTCACAACACAAATTAGTGAGCAGCTGTTCCAGATAGGTGAGTAACTGTATAATGTGTGGGCATACACAAAGGGAGCACTAATCTGGCCATGGAATATTTGGTAATGATGTGGCTATAAAAGCATTACTGCTGCTTTACCTTCTATTAACAATCACACACAAAGAACATCACAGCACACATCACAAAGCACACAGCAACGTTTCTGTATTTAAGTTGCCATAGCAGATATTGGAAAATGCATGTTGTGTATTTGCAATCGTGACTGGTTACAATACTATCTAATTGTGCGTTCGGCTCTGCAAGCAGTTAATGCCTTGTAGTGTTTCAAATTGTTAGCAGAAAAGTTAGAGAAAGTAAGAAAAACAAGATGTTTAAAGGTTGTTGCTGTCCCCTCCTACTCAACTCTTCGTCACTTCTCTCATTTTATCCTTTGTGTTTAGCCCTTAGATTTTTCTCTCCTTCTCCTCCCCCTCCATTCTCTCTCTTTAGAAAATAAATGAGAGACAACAAGCACATTTAGCAGTTATTGTCTTTCTCACTCCCCAAGTCTGGCAATTCAAAGGTTCACTGGCATGATATGTATGCACGCATACAGGCTGAGAGACTCTGTCACACTTCAGCACATACATTTCCATCTACTGTATACACCTCCCTTCATACACTGCCTCACATGCAATCTTCAACGTGGATGGCGCCATAAACACATTGATAAAACCATTTCTTTAATAAGCAGTGTTTGTCAAAATGTCATCCCTCAGCCCCACAGCTATTATCACGGCTTCAACATTTATAGTGGCTCTTTAAATAAACGGCCCGGGCCTCCATAGCCTACAGTGATAACCATCTCAGTGCCCACGCACACACAGAGGTGATGAAACACATACTGTCTCTTCCCACTTACATGTCTGACCATTATACTGGGGACTTAATGGGAATATCTTCGTTATTACTTCTGAGGCTTTGCGTTTTGGCCTTTATTTACTTTTTTTATTTTTTAAGTTGGGCTTTTTTATAGATCTATTTTTAAAGTATTTTTTAGTTTTTTGTTTCTAGGTATTTATTACAGTAGCTGACAGGTACAAACACGCAGCAAACGGCCAAACATGCAGCAAATTGTGAAATGCACAGCAAATACATGTATGATGCAAACTCAAAAACAAGAAAACACACACACACACACACACACACAATTAATGCAAACACACAACAACAAAAAACA
>JBBPBX010010301.1:46398-58175 GCA_038048925.1 Garcialebias charrua
CCACGCACACACAGAGGTGATGAAACACATACTGTCTCTTCCCACTTACATGTCTGACCATTATACTGGGGACTTAATGGGAATATCTGCGTTATTACTTCTGAGGCTTTGTGTTTTGGCCTTTATTTACTTTTTTATTTTTTAAGTTGGGCTTTTTTATAGATCTATTTTTAAAGTATTTTTTAGTTTTTTGTTTCTAGGTATTTATTACAGTAGCTGACAGGTACAAACACGCAGCAAACGGCCAAACATGCAGCAAATTGTGAAATGCACAGCAAATACATGTATGATGCAAACTCAAAAACAAGAAAACACACACACACAAAAATGCAAACACACAAAAAAACATACAAACACACACAAAAAAATGCAACAGAAAAACACTGATGCAAACTGAAAAACATGCAAATACAAAAAAAGAAAAGAAAAAAAGTAATTGCAAACACAAAAAACAAATATGCAAAAACAACTGCAAGTCAGAAATGCTGCAAACACAACCTGAAAAACGAAAGTGCACCTGACCACTAAGGGGCGCCAACCATCATATCACATAGGTTCAGACCACCTGTAAATTTATTTTAGCTGAGCGGCCACTTTCTACAATTATAGTAATACTTTCATTGTATGCAAGGTGTGGTGTATTTACCCCCATGGTTTTCTGGAGTTGGTACAGTCCAGTTCTAGTGAGACGTGCAAGCGCTCACTCTCTTTTTGTCCTGTCTCGGCTTCCTTACTTCAATAAAGAAATACGGCAAAATGGACCGAGCCTCCTCTGCTCTTTAAGACATAACAACTGGCGACAAGGATATATTTTTCCCTTCTTCTTCTTTTTGGGGGAGAGACGACGTCAAGTGTCAGTACTAGTGAGTACAATGGCTCAAGTTGGCAAAATAGATGACTTCAGACCAGAGGCTGAGCCGTGGACAGCTTATATCGAGCGGCTAGAGCAGTACCTGGAAGCTAACGACATTGACGAAGAAAAGCACGTGGCGGTGTTGCTAAGTGTAATGGGTGCTCAAGCATACGGACTTTTACGAAACTTGGTACAGCCTGAAAAACCAAAAGACAAGACTTTTGGCGAAATTGTGAACATTTTGAAAGAACACTATGAACCCAAGCCCTTATTAGTTGCTGAACGTTTCCGTTTTAATAGATGCAACCAGAAGGCGAGTCAGACTGTCGCCCAGTATGTCGCAGAGCTCAAACAACAAGCAGCTAACTGTGATTTTGGTGCGTCGCTGGATTCTGCACTGAGGGATCGGTTCGTAAGTGGAATAAAAAACGAAGCGTGCCAGAGGAGGTTACTTTCAGAGGACCGGCTGACCTTTGCAAAAGCTTTGGAAATTGCACTCAACATGGAGACTGCAGACAGAGACACTCGAGAGCTGAGAGGCGCTGGAGGTGAATGGGCTAGTGAGGCAAACATTCACAAGGTGAGGCCAATAAAAACAAATATGTGCTACAGATGCAAAGGAAAAAATCACAATGCAAATGAATGTCATTTCAAAGAGACTAAATGCCATAATTGTGGAAAGATTGGACACATAAAGAAAGCATGTCGGGCTAAAGTACAAAAGAGTCATGAAAAAACTGTGCCAAACAGGAGCAGCAGAGAGACAAAGTATGTGACAGCTGAGGCAGACCCCGAAGAGGAGTTAGCCATTTTGACTGTTAATACTGAGGATGAGGAACGATATAAAGCAACATTTGCAATTGACAATGTTGATTTAGAAATGGAAATTGACACAGGAGCAGCAAAGAGTGTCATTTCACATCCTACATACTTAAAGAAGTTCTCTCACCTGCCCTTGCAGCCAGCTAAAGTGAAACTCAAAGCTTACAATGGGGGGTGTATTGGTGTTTTGGGACAGTTTGTAGCAAAAGTGGAGTATGAAGGCCAAGTCATAGATTTGCCACTGTTGGTTGTTAAAGGACATGTTGCTTCGCTATGTGGAAGGAATTGGTTGACAAAACTCTGGCTTAATTGGCAGCAGATTAAGTACATGGGCGAGTTACAACACATATCGCTCAATGCGCTTTTGGATGTTTACAGTGATGTATTCAAAGACGAGTTGGGCACATTGAAATACATTAATAATAATAATAATAATAATAATAATTAATTCAATTTATAACGCACTTTTCATCACTGAAAATCTCAAAGTGCTACACATATATTGAATGCTACACACATTCATAAACCGGTGGCGGCAGACTACCATGCAAGGTGCTTTCCAGTCCTACCGGGAGCAACTCAGGGTTAAGTGTCTTGCCCAAGGACACAACGACACATGGTGCGGGTCCCGGGAGTCGAACCGCCAACTTTCCGATCGGGAGACGACTGCCATTACCACTACACCACGGCCGCCCCACTTAACTGTTTTAGATGAATTCAATTTGTTTCTGTCGAAGTATGATGGTCCTTCTAACCCTAACTCCTGTCGGGAGAAGTTGATCAATTTTGTTGAAAGACCATGTGATCAAATCCGTCAAATTAGGAAGGTATGCAGGGGGGAAAAGAGTCTTTTTAAGGGTTCACAAGACGAAAGAGAGCAAGCAGGAAAGCGGAGGGGGCAGAGCACAGGGAGACATGTCTGTCTTCACCAGAGCACAGAGAGAAAATAAATGCTAAAGAAAGTTAAATAGAACTTATAAAGATAGTTAAATAAATCTTTGATGGGGACATGACAATTTTTGTGCATGAAGGATTCAGCACAGAGACACAGGCAGCTCTCTGTAGCTGTGCTGACAGAAAGAGGTTCATCTTGACTGGGAAGAGACAAGTTCTGGCACTGTCTGTGGGAAATGGTGGCAATATCTTTTTGACAGATTTACAAAATAGCACATCTCCTTGGTTAACAACAGTATTATCAGCTCTTCCTCCAACTCCTCCATCATCAACTGAAAATAAACATCCCCTCTGAAACTTGTGATGTCTGTCTTGAATCTGTCTGTGCTGCAGCTGGAGTGCCAGGATGTCTACTTTTCTCTGAGTATGAGTAGTCCATGCAAAAAAGACAGTTTCAAATCACATAAATGAGCTCTGATGTTTTACCGTCTTTATGAAGTTCCAGACCTTAATCCATGTCTCTGTTGAAGACATTTGTTTGACCCAGTTCATTGCTAACTAGGCAGGTTGCTGAATCGTTCCTGCTAAGTTTTTATCCACCCATCCATCCATCCATCTATCCACTATCTTTTACCTGCTTATTCCTTTTTAGGTCGCAGTGGTCACAGGTGCCCATGTCCATCCCTGTGCAAGAGGCGGGGGACACCCTGGACAGGTCTCCAGTCCATCACAGGGACAGAGACAAACAAGACGAACAACCATTCCCTCTCTCACTCACACCTAGGGACAGTTTAAAGTTACCAATCAGACTAACATGCATGGTTTTGGTCTGGGGGGAGGAAACCGGAGTACCCAGAGAAAACCCATGCATGCATGGAGAGAACATGCAAACTCCACCCAGAAAGGCCCCCGGACTGGGATTTGAACCAGGGTAACCTGCTCGCTGAGAGGCAGCAGCTCTACCAGTTGTGCCACCCTTAAGTTTTTATTGTTGTAAAACATGTTTAAGCATAAAAATGGAGAAAAATACGATAGTTGTTAGATTTATTAAAACCAAATTAACCATGCGAGTCACTGGTAGAACAATGGTTCTTCTACCAGAGGACTGAGGGTTTGACCTGCAGCCCGCCTTGTGTTGAAGGGGTCCAACCATTTCTCTGCCCTCATTGTGCTCATCAGTGTCATAAAAAGTGCTGAACATAGGGTGAACATATAGAATAATGGTGCGGTGTGAGTATGTGTAGTGTGTATTGTGGGCTTTGTTGAATAGAGATAATAAAAAAGCAGAGAATAACTGGACCATTTTTCTTCATTTCCACTTGCAGGAACGGAGCTGCTTTCACGGCTGCCTGCTGTCCTCACAACCTTAAACAGCAAACAAACATAGCAACAAGCTAATAAACAACTACAATATTATAACTGTGACAGTGGTGACCTCAAGTGCGCTGAAATGATGGTAGGTGCTGTATCATAACCCCCTGATAAAACAACACCAAATCTAATGGATGTTTGCTTAATTAGGCAGCTGCTTTATTGGTGGGTAGATTGTTGTTTATGAACTTTATTATTACTGTATTCTTTTTTTTTTATATAACGTATCTTTTGGGTGAAAATATCAATCAACTTCTTTAATTTATTATGACTTTGCCTGATACTGTAGTTATAATTAAAAACTCAAAGCTGAAATGAAACCTTTTGCCGATTTGATTGTTGATCATAAAAATAGTCTAACTGACACGAATAATCTGGATATCAACTCTTACTTTTCTAACAGGATCGCTTCATGATAACCGAACAAGAAAACACTTGTCTCCGCCCAGAAGCAATAAAAGCAACAGTTGTTTTTCTTTTGGCTGGCCCCTCCTGCATGTGTTGCCACAGTAAATGAATTTGCATCAAGTATTTGGCAATCGTTTCACTCCGGATGCTCTTCCTGATGTAATCTGGGCTCAGACATGCAGCCTGTGGTCTGCTCCTGCATGTTGTGTTTGTCCCATGTTTGCCAGTCACCCCTGTGTTTCTCCCTGTGTTCAATCTAATCACCATAGGTGCCTGTCATTTCACCTGGTTAGTGTCTGTACATATTCTTATCTTGTGTCTTGTCGTGTCTCTGGATGGTCATTAGTAAGGCTTTATGTTCTGTAGCCCTCCATGTCACCTCCTTAAAGTAAGTTTGCTGCCCTGCCAGCATTTTGTTTTGTTTATTCAAATAAACTTTAGTTGTTACTTTAACTTGGAGTCTCTCATCGCCTTACTGCACTTGGGTTCGACACACAGAAGATGAACATGATACAGTCTCAGGATTATAAAACCATAAAGACTGTTCCAGACAAAAACTTCTGCGCAATTCTTTTGTTTGTTTGTTTTAGAAAAGCTGTTATTAAAAATTTTAAATGATCACAGCACCTGATTCTTCATGTGCTCCCAGAAGTTGGGAGACCTGGTATTAGTTGGAGCTTGTTGTGTCTGTGTGAGAATAAGTTGTGCAACAATATCAGCACAGGAAGCAATCCATGGCTGCAAGGTGTTAAACTGCAACGTGCACGTCATCCGTCTTCTGAATGACACCAGAGGGAGGGCAGGCAGACAACTGAGTGCACTTCTTGTTTCCCATCCTCAGCATCCTTCAGCCTAGTTAATCTAATTGGATGAAATAGTAGGCAGTTGCAAAGCATATTAAAAGTATATTTATCAGCAAATGGAAATGCCACAACATGCAAATGTTGTGCTCGTCTTCTGTGTTGTTTTCTCAGTTGCACAGGAAGGAGCAGTTATGTCAAATTTATTGCACTGGGGGAGGAATACCTTCACAGCATTTTCAGAAAAGGCTCTTGGGTGCTTAAAGGACCTTTTAGGTATTTCTGCTAGGAAAAACTGTAGGAAGTTATAAGTACAGTATTTGACAGTTAAACGTTTGTCTGTTTTCTGTGCTCCATTAAAAACAACAGATGTTCTGGTAAATTAGGCCAGAATTAACGGCAAATTAAAACTTATATGGTTACAATTACTTTAAAACAGAATATTTAACTAAAAGTAAGCATTCTAATTAAAATAAATTTAGATTTTTAACAATCATCTTAACAAAAATATCCCCAGATGTAAAACAACGTTAGTCAGTGCTGCAGTCTTTGGCAGAAAATACTTTTTCAGGCTCTTTGCAAAGTTTAAGACAAGTCACGACTTCATGCAGAAATCCAATTTTTTTTCATTCAGAGGTATTATAAAAAGAGAGATAAGGTTTCAAAGAAAGGAGCTCTGTGTTTCAGAGCAGGGAGTCGAATGTGTGTAATATGTGATATATTGGTGGAGAGAAGAGTGCATCGCTGGGCAGCACAGCTCTGGGCATGCTGGAGCATATGGGTCCAAAAACCAGAGAAGAACTTATTTCAGAAACCACTTCTCTGTGTTATAAAGAGAAGTAACATTGTATAGTTCAACCAGTCTGTGCAAGTTCTAACTCATCAAACAGATAGGAAGAAATCTAATTGTCACATGCAATACTACATGCAAATAAAGGTTGAATGAATGAAAAATACTTGTAGAGTAACAGCAATATAAAATGCATCCTCACTGGATGCCACGGTAGAAACGGTATGAATTTTCAGGTGTATTCAGCAAGATCATTTGATTAGAGTAATTTGCATAAACTGTTTTTTAAATGTCTGAATCCAACAAATACTGGCCAAATTGCTATAAATTCAAATCAAAGAATGTAATTAGCACCATTGTCTTTATTCAGACATAACAAGTCCAAATAAAAGTAAAACCTACAAGAAACTGTTTTATTTTATTATTATTATTATTATTATTTATTTATTGGTTGAAATTTGCAATATTGTGTTTAGAAAGGGCAATTGTTCTCATATTGTTCCCGTGTGTCAGTTTTTCTTATTTTATTTGCCTGCCCCCAGGAGGGGTGGGCAAATAAATGATTCTGTGTGCATGTGCATCTTTGTCTTTGCTGAGACTGTCCCACATTCTCTGAGTACCGCAGACTGGACACAGTCTTTGTTTAAAACTTTTGCTTTAACTGTTGACATGAACTCTGTTAGCAAAAACAAAAATCTCATAAACCATTAGACAAATTTCATTAAATGTTCAGAAAGTAGTCACTGGATGTACATTTAGAGTTCGTTTACTTTCAGAGTTAATATGATTGAAAATGACTGCCACAGCTAAATTACCGTAGCAAGCACAAAAAGGCAAAAACTTCAAGCTGTTTCAGAGCTTAAAAACCAGCTAGGGATCACAAGCCAGTGCATCTCTTGTGCAGGTCAGAAGCCCCGGTAAATGGTGAGGGTTGTGTCAGGAAGGGCATCCGCCATCCGACGTAAAACACTTTTACCAAAACTATAAAGCGAGTTCATCAAAGCGACATCATACCGGTTGAGAAATCAATGGATTAACAATGACCCCCACCAGTGCTGTTGGCAAACAGGGTGCCGGCGGAAATTGTGCTATTGTTAGTCGAAGACCACGAGGAGGGAAACGTGTCAGGAAAGAGAGGGAGAAGAGGAAAGTGAAGCATGTACAGTACTGAGGGTTGCAAATCTAAATGTGGGGACAGTGACAGGAAAAGCTAGAGAGCTGGCTGACATGATGCAGAGAAGGAAGGTATTTTTTTCCTGTGTTCAAGAGACCAAGTGGAAGAGCAGCAAGGCCCACAGCATTGGAGCAGGGTTCAAACTGTTTTACCATGGTGTGGATAGAAAGAGAAATGGAGTAAGGGTGATCCCAAAAGAGGAGTTGGCAAATAATGTAGTAGAGGTGAAAAGAGTATCAGATAGGGGGATGTGTCTGAAGGTAGAAGTAGAAGATCTTATCCTAAACATCATCAGTGGTTATGCTCCACATGTTGGATGTGATGTGGAGGAGAAACATACATTTAGGAAGGATCTGGATGAAGTGATAGAGAGTATTCCCAGGGAGGAAAGAGCAGTGATCGGAGCACACCTGACCAGACATCATTGGATGGTTGTGTGTAGAATGACTGTTGTTGTGAAGAAGAGAAAAAGAGTAAAACCAGAGAAGAAGACCAAATGGTGGAAGCTGAAGAAGAAAGAATGTTCTGGTGAAGATTCTCAGTCATCCAGGACATGATAAAATCAAAAAAAGCGTTCAATACAGAAACAACCGGACTTTATTTGTAACAGAAGACGTTTCACTCTTCATCCGAAGAGCTTTCTCAATTCAAAGAGCAGAGTGTGGGAGTAAGGTTTTAAAGGCTGAGATAAGATACACACAAACCTATGTAAATTGACAAATCACAAATCCCACCTTAACAGTAGGGGTTTCTTAAGGTCTTTTTTGGTCTAATTCACAGGCGAGGCTCCTCTGTCCAGTTGTTTCTGTATTGAACACTTTTTTTGAAGGAAGAATGTTGTGAGAAATTCAGAGAGAAGCTGTTAAAGGCTCTGGGTGGTAAGAAAGAGCTTCCAAATGACTGGGCTACTACAACAGTAATGAGAGAAACAGGTTGGAAGGTACTTGGTGTGTCATCTGGACAGAGAATGGATGATAAGGAAACCTGGTGGTGGAATAGTGAAGTGCAGGACACCATTCAAAGAAAGAGATTAGCCAAGAAGAAATATGACAGTGAGAGGACTGAAGAGAGGAGACAGGAATATAAGGAGATGGGACGTAGAGCAAAGAGGGAAGTAGCTAAGGCAAAGCAGAGGGCGTACAATGAGTTGTATGGGAGACTGGACACTAAAGAGGGCGAGAAGGACTTGTACCGATTGGCAAGACAGAGGGATCAGGCTGGAAAGGATGTGCAGCAGGTTAGGCTTATTAAAGATAGGAATGGTAATGTTCTAACAAGTGAGGAGAGTGTGACAGGAAGATGGAAGGAGTACTTTGAGGAGCTAATGAATGAAGAGAATGAAAGAGAAAGAAGAGTAGAGGTCATAGAAACTGTGGACCAGGAAGTGGGAAAGATTAGTGAGGGTGAAGTCCGGAAAGCTTTGAAAAGAATGAAGAAGGGGAAGGCAGTAGGACCTGATGACATAAATAAATGTCACATTTTTGTCATCTGTGTATGTTTCCCATACAAGACGAAATTCGTCTCTGCATTTAACCCAACCACCACCAGGTGGTGCAGTGAGCAGCCATAGAAAGCGCCCGGGGAGCTGGGGAAATAGGTGTGCACTCATAGACACCCCAAGGTGTGTAGTGGCCGGGGCCGGGGTTTGAACCTGTGTCCTTCGGGTCCCAAGTCAGCAGCCCTGCCTCTACACCATCTTGGCCCCATATACCAGTGGAGGTTTGAAAATGTCTTGGAGAGATGGCAGTGAGGTTTTTGACTCAAATATTTAATGGAATATTTGAGGGTGAGAAAATGCCTGAAGAATGGAGAAGAAGTGTGCTGGTTCCCATTTTTAAGAACAAGGGTGATGTACAGAGTTGTAGCAACTACAGGGGAATTAAGTTGATGAGCCACACAATGAAGATCTGGGAGAGAGTTGTGGAAGCAAGACTTAGACAAGAGGTGACTATCTGTGAGCAGCAGTATGGTTTCATGCCAAGAAAGAGCACCACAGATGCCATCTTTGCTTTGAGGATGTTGATAGAGAAGTACAGAGAGGGTCAGAAAGAACTCCATTGTGTGTTTGTGGATTTAGAAAAAGCATATGACAGGGTGCCAAGAGAAGAGGTGTGGTATTGCATGAGGAAATCTGGAGTGGCAGAAAAGTATGTTAGACTGGTACAGGACATGTATGAGGACAGCAGGACAGTGGTGAGATGTGCTGTAGGAGTGACAGATAGCTTCAAGGTGGAGGTGGGATTGCATCAAGGATCGGCTCTGAGCCCCTTCTTGTTTGCTCTGGTGATGGACCGACTAACAGATGAGGTCAGGCAGGAATCCCCATGGACTATGATGTTTGCAGATGACATTGTGATCTGTGGTGAGAACAGGGAACAAGTGGAAGAGAACTTGGAGAGGTGGAGGTATGCACTTGAAAGAAGAGGAATGAAAGTCAGCCGTAGTAAGACAGAGTACATGTGTGTGAATGAGAGGGAGGCCAGTGGAACAGTGAGGCTACAAGGGTCAGAGGTCACAAAGGTGCAGGACTTCAAGTACTTGGGGTCCACTGTCCAGGAAAATGGGGAATGTGGTAAAGAGGTGAAGAAGAGAGTCCAGGCAGGATGGAGTGGATGGAGAAAAGTTTCAGGAGTGATTTGTGACAAAAAGGTGTCAGCAAAGGTCAAAGGAAAATCTAAAAAAGCTAAGTCTGGTCCTCTGGACATTCAAAAAATAAAACAAAATAAAGCAAAAAAAAAAAATGTAGAAACGTTTCGTCTTTCGTCCGAAAGACTTCCTCAGTCTGAGTTGCTGTGTTCAGCTCAGTCTTATAAATAGCACCCTCTCACAGTGTTGCACAACCAGTTGGCTGATGACAGCCTGAAACCAGTTGCTCACATGATCAAGGAGGGCCATCAGCCTAACAATGGATCATTAGCACCCTGATGGTTGTTTGCTATTCACAGAGGGCTGAGTGATACTAGCAATAACAGCATTGTAAGAGGGGGACAGTTGAACCCGGAGGCCTCCACCCCTGTTTAATGATGGACGGTTTCTTTTCACAAAGATGGCCTCCTTTACTCCTCTCTCAAACCATCGTTCCTCTCTATCAAGGATGTGAACATCTTCATCCTTGAAAGAGTGACCGCTGGCGTGGAGATGAGTGTAGACTGCAGAGTCCTGACCTGATGATGTTGATCTTCTGTGCTGGGCCATCCTTAGCACAGAAGATCAACATCATCAGGTCAGGACTCTGCAGTCTACACTCATCTCCACGCCAGCGGTCACTCTTTCAAGGATGAAGATGTTCACATCCTTGATAGAGAGGAACGATGGTTTGAGAGAGGAGTAAAGGAGGCCATCTTTGTGAAAAGAAACCGTCCATCATTAAACAGGGGTGGAGGCCTCCGGGTTCAACTGTCCCCCTCTTACAATGCTGTTATTGCTAGTATCACTCAGCCCTCTGTGAATAGCAAACAACCATCAGGGTGCTAATGATCCATTGTTAGGCTGATGGCCCTCCTTGATCATGTGAGCAACTGGTTTCAGGCTGTCATCAGCCAACTGGTTGTGCAACACTGTGAGAGGGTGCTATTTATAAGACTGAGCTGAACACAGCAACTCAGACTGAGGAAGTCTTTCGGACGAAAGACGAAACGTTTCTACATTTTTTTTGCTTTGTTTTGTTTTATTTTTTGAATGTCCAGAGGACCAGACTTAGCTTTTTTAGATTTTTCTACCTGGATTATTGAGCATGCATCAGAGTGTCAAAGGAAAAGTTTACAAGACAGTGGTGAGACCAGCTATGTTGTATGGTCTGGAGACAGTGTCATTGACAAAAAGACAGGAGAAAGAACTGGAAGTGGCAGAAATGAAGATGCTGAGGTTCTCCTTAGGAGTGACAAGGATGGATAAGATCAGGAATGAGATCATCAGAGGTACAGCACATGTTGAACAACTGGGAGATAAAGTTAGGGAGGCCAGACTGAGATGGTTTGGACATGTCCAGAGGAGGGACAGTGGGTATATTGGTAGAAGGATGTTAGAAATGCAGCTGCCAGGAAAAAGACAAAGAGGAGATACTGTATATGGATGCAGAGAGGACATGGAGGTAGTTGGAGTGAGACAGAGGATGCAGAGGACGGAGAAAGATGGAGGGTGACTCGTTGTGGAGACCCCTGAAGAAGGAAAAGCCGAAAAAAGAAGAAGACAAAGAAGAAAAAGAAGAGTTTCACAGCTTAAAAAAATTAGTAAAAAAATTGGTCTGTTGCTCAGGATCATCTCCAACGTCTACCCCACCTGCTAGCGATATTTATTTCTTCAAATAGTGTTTCATTTTAATTTTGTTTCATCTTTAAATTTCTAATTTCAGTGTCTTTGCCAAGAATTTCTCATCAATTTGTCCTACCTGTAATGCATTAATCGCAAGCATACTTGCTTTTTCATTTATTTATTTTTTTACGCCTAATCACCTCAATGTGTATTTATAACCTCTGTTTCTCATAATCAAGTTCCGGTTTCTCATGTTGTCATTGTCCCATCACCAGTGTGGTCAGATTCACTGGGTTATTGGGTTATTCACTAAACTCTCGGTCATGTGCTCATACAGTTTGCACTACTTCTCATACTTGCACTAATGTTTGTATTACATCACTGCCTATAATCATAATACTGTTTACATTCTCT
>JBBPBX010010302.1:45804-58175 GCA_038048925.1 Garcialebias charrua
TTTTACAATAATAAATAGGGTCTGATATTGTCTTGTGTCTGAGCACTTTTTATGTACCGGCATGTTTGTTTTTGTGTATGCATGCTTTATGTGTTGCGTGTTTTTCTGTTTGCACAGCCCTTTGGTTGGCCTTGTTGCTGTTTTAAGTGCTCTATAAATAAAATGGTATGGTATGGTATGGTATTTTATTAAATCCACCACCGTGGATTGGGTGGAATGGAAATGAAAGCAGCGGGGAGGACTGGATCTTGCACTGGCAAGACACATCTCCTCCTACCATCCTGCCATTGTTCCACAATTATGCAATACTTTACGCAGCTTTTAATGGCCATGTGCATTGTCTACACGTTGTAGACTTTTGGAAACATCACACAGAGAGAGGTAATTTCTTTATTTGTCATTCACACCACATGTGGTACATGTGGTGGAACAAAATTGTGTACACAGGGTCTCGGTTACATCCAACAATGTATACAACTGGGATTTGTTCTGAATATGTGGGCAGCACGGTGGCACAACTGGTAGAGCTGCTGCCTCTCAGCGAGAAGGTTGCCGGTTCAAATCCCGGTCCGGGGCCTTTCTGGGTGGAGTTTGCATGTTCTCCCCGTGCATGCGTGGGTTTCCTCCGGGTACTCCGGTTTCCTCCCACAGACCAAAAAACATGCTTGTTAGGCTGATTGGTGACTCTAAATTGACCCTAGGTGTGAGTGTGAGAGTGGATGGTTGTTTGGTGTGAGTGAGACAGGTCCCTCTTGTAAATGAGTCCCCGTGACTCAACGAGGCTAGCCTGTATAAATAAAGGTTGAATGAATGTATTTTCATCCAACACAGGTTTCTTCTCATTGAGAATGGGTGTGTCCCTTTGACAGTTCACATGCATTTTTGTGCCTATATGTATGCCTTATAGGCATGTGGACACCTGTACATTTTAACAACATATGATTAAAAAGAGCACACTTTACATTTTACATTGGACTTAGGTTGTTTTGATCATTTGAGGAGGGTTATATGTTATGTTGTATAAGGTTGAATGCGGTTCAGTTTTGTTGTTCTAGATTAAGCCATAAATACTAAACTTGTGAAAAAACGTTCAGTTCCATTGCTCTTTGAGTGCAGAAAACCAAATGGAGTAATATTTTGGTGCAATTAGGCATGCTTTAGTACTTTGTAGTTGGAGTAGACTGAGGAAGTGCACATGGCAGCATGCACATTTTCACAGCGAGTCACAAGTTTACATATATTTACACACATTTTCATGCAACATTGTTCCCTTTCAGTCGGTCTCTCAGTGCAACACAATTGCTATTGGAATCAGCGCCTCTTCGCGGTACCTGAAGTAATAAACTCACGCCTTTACGGCTACAGTGTCAGCGTCGCGCCAGAGGCCCCGCCCTCTGGACATTTAAACGGCTGACGCCCATCCATCTTTCTCTTTATGCCCTTCACCTCGTTAAACCTGAAACACTCTTCTTGGATCTTCTCTGTATCTTCATTGCTCGACCAGAGGTGAGCTCGCTCCCTACACAGAGCATACAGAGAATCTTTTCCTGCGGACTGCTGGGCTGGCGAAAGCTGGTTCGGCACATTTTTCCTGCACCCCGAAGTTTTCTACTCCTCTCTCCACAGACCGCTTCGCTCAACGTGCGCAACACCGCTACCCTAATAACAAGTAACAGGCTAGCCGGCAAAAGCGGCATGAGGAAGGAGCCGTCTCTGGACGACGTTAGCACTGCTAACGGGCTTAACTCTTCTCAGCCACGGCTCCCGAGAAGGTAATGCTGTTCTATGAAATATTATTTTATAAATATTTTATGAATTTTTATTCATAAATGTTTTATGAAATATTATTTATGCAGAATCGAGAGAGATAGGCAAATATCCTCAAAAGAATATAACAGCTCAAGAGACTTCACAGGAAACTATTTTCTGTTTAAAAACAAATGTTCTTTATTTTAACCACAGAAAATCAAATAGCAAGCAAGCAAGACAGAAAACAAACAAGTAACACACTTACATACAATGATTAATGCTTAAACAAATACTCTTACCATTTGACATCAAAGTGAGAGAGCCGTTTGTCAACCACAGGCAGAGTGAGCATTAAACAATCCAGGCGATTACACATCCCCGTCAGACTCTCTACTCTGGGAGCTCAAGCCCGCTTCTTTTTATCCCTTCAGATAAGGATTTGTTTGCGAAACAGAGTTTGGCCAGGCTCTTTCCACAAGCAAATGCACTATCTTCAGGAACTAAACTACAAAGCTCCGGAGATGACTTGATCAATACTGACTATTCTTATGGTGATGAAATCAGCACAGTTTAACTTCTTATCTCCCAACTCCCCGGTAATGACAGACAGGAAAATCACACACACAATGTCTGGATGTTTCAAACTTTTCTTAGACTGATCAGAGAACAAACTTATTTATTCATTATTCACTCCACCTTCTGGTCTCTGATCAGTTCTACAAATGTTCACCCTCCAGTTTATTCAACAACTAATACTTACAAATGTTAAACAAATTAATACAACAAAGCACAATATTAATAGTTGCACGTCATAGGTTATGTTCATCTGTGGCTTGAACCAATCACTGTGTAATTAAAAAACTTAAATCCAACAAACGTAAAGGTTCCATTTGCACTTTTACATGTAATGCTTGCAGATTACATGTAGTCCGGTTTACGTCATGTCCGTTGAAACACTTCCTGCATACGTAGAAAGTACAAGGACTGCTCACACTTGCCATTACGCATGACTGATTCGTAGGACATCCAAAGTTATCTTGTTTTATGACATGGTTCATCTGTTTCCATAGTAGTCGGCAAGGTCCCCCTTTTCTCCTCCAGGACACGTTCCGGTGTTGCGGAGGAGAGGTCGCCTAGCAGCACCCTGGCACTGATGACAAAGAACGTGATAACCCATGAGATACCATCCTCATGGCACTCTCCAGGTTTGGCCATGCCGTCCTCTGCAGCACCATGGCACCGACGACAAACAACGTGATAACCCATGAGATACCACCCTCATGGCACTTTCAGATCCGGTCATGTTGTCCTCCGCACGTCTCTGTTCCTTCCACCAGCAGACGCCAAACAAACATCAAGCTGTGAAGAAACACAATGCTGTTGACATAGAATAACAATGATTAGTCTTCTCTTAGATAACATTTATTGACAGGTACATTTACCCATTTCTCCTGTCCTGAGTATACTGACACTGTAGCATCTGTGCCTTGTGCTATATTGATTAGTTTTCTCTTAGATAAAAGGTTTCATTTTTACTTTCCCCACCAAAACTGATCTGAACTGTAGGGGTCTCTCTACCACAAACTCAAAATGTCCTTGTTCTAAATGGAGCATTATACCTGCCAATAAATCCATGCCCCATATCTATTATTCAAAACTTAGCAGGTCGGACAGATCAGGGTACAGCTGTGACGTTCTGTTTTTCACCTTTCTTTTTTTCTTTTTCTGTTTCACAACCCGCACCCTTACTGCTTTATTGTCCTCTGAAGACTCAGAGTCAAAGGACTTTCTGCTTTTCTGCTTTCCTGTTTCCTTTTCCTGTTTCACAACGCGCACCCTCACTGCTTCATTGTCCTCTGAAAACTCAGAATCAGAGGAGACCTTCGCCACTCTGGTGGTCTTATTTTTGTTCCTGACCATCTGTTCAGGTTCACACGGCGGTGCAGAAGGAACAACAGAAGTTTGAAGCACATCCCTTAATGCCTGGGTCAAATGTTCAACATTGAATCTGGCACACTGGACTTTCAACCCCTTTATCTGACATCGCTTGTTTAACTCCTCTGTTGGTAATCCATCGATCTCAGATAGTGGAACCCCGGACTGTATCAAAGCTTTCCATAAAGCAGAACGAGTTGGTCCCCGTGCATTAAAACCATACTCCTGTTTTTCTAACTTTTCTGTTCTCCAATCTCCCAATGTTCCTAACTCCATGATTCGACTACGAATCTCAGACATAGGAACCTCTGGTGCACCAAGCATTACTGTCAGGATTGCGGCGCGATAGTGTACAGGGGCTGTTCTTATCAGCTGATCCCTCACAGCCTTTGGAATAGGTAACAGCTGATACTGATCCACAGCAGCAACAGTTAAAGCATTCCTTATACACAATCGAACCAATCTCTGTGCACACTCCCGAAGCGTGACCCACTGTCCTGTTATCTCTGGCCAGTCAGTGAGAGCTGGATAAGCCTGGCGAACAGCTTCAGCATACACATCAAACAGAGATCGAGAATCATTCCCTAAATCTCTCACCTCTCTGCGGAAATCAGCATTCACAGTAGCTTCTGTGGACAACCCAGCAAAAGACAGCCCATCCCCCGCATCTATCTCCAACTGACTTGCTCCTTCCTCAATTAATCTTGATAACCACACATCTGTATGTTCTCCCGGCTGCTGACGGAGCCTCCTGGACAAGTAGGCTACCTCCTCCTGAGTGTAATCTTCAGTTATCATTCTAAGCTCAGGCTGCGGTTGATCTTGTGGAACAGCATCCATAACTTGTACACCATTCTCATAAACAAAGTGACCATCTGCGTCTACTCTTGCTTGTAAAACATCTGGTCTCACTATCTGTTCCTGCCTTCTCCGTTGCACTGGTTTCACACTTTTACTGCGGGATAAGGAGCATAATGAGGTAGTGGACTCTTCTTCTTCATCATCACTTACATTATCTCCCCACAAATCTCCGTTCCAGCTAGAGGGATTCCACCCTGTACCTAACCCAGCTACAAAAGCCCGTACTCTTTTGGGTGATACAGACCGTTTCGTCTTCCTCTTTTTTTCTCTTTTTAACATGGACACCTGAGCCACTGCTTCCTCAGCAATCCGGGCCATGTTTTCTAGCTGTGTGGTTAACAACTGCACATGCTGACGCTGTAATGAAGAGGTCAACTCGGCTTCTTCAAGTGCTTTTTCCTGTTTCAAACTTATTTCATTCTGCCTCTTCCATGCAGTGGCACAAACCCACAAACGCCGTTGCAGTCCGTCTACTGGCGTTTTTATTTTCACGTCTACTGCTCGTAGAACTTCTAGCAAAGTCTCAGGGTCTCCATCTCGTAGAGACCCCTCCCAAGACTCGCAACGTCCTGCTCCATCTCTCAGGCACAATGCTATGGACTGATAACAGGGTATTTCCCATCCTGGTAGTATTTCAGTCCTGTCCTGTGTCTTATCTCCCTTCGCTGATTTTCTCTTGAACATTCTTTTGAGCATTATGTAGTCTCTCTTTATGATCCTGCCGACAACGCCAAAAATGTTCTATGAAATATTATTTTATAAATATTTTATGAATTTTTATTCATAAATGTTTTATGAAATATTATTTATGCAGAATCGAGAGAGATAGGCAAATATCCTCAAAAGAATATAACAGCTCAAGAGACTTCACAGGAAACTATTTTCTGTTTAAAAACAAATGTTCTTTATTTTAACCACAGAAAATCAAATAGCAAGCAAGCAAGACAGAAAACAAACAAGTAACACACTTACATACAATGATTAATGCTTAAACAAATACTCTTACCATTTGACATCAAAGTGAGAGAGCCGTTTGTCAACCACAGGCAGAGTGAGCATTAAACAATCCAGGCGATTACACATCCCCGTCAGACTCTCTACTCTGGGAGCTCAAGCCCGCTTCTTTTTATCCCTTCAGATAAGGATTTGTTTGCGAAACAGAGTTTGGCCAGGCTCTTTCCACAAGCAAATGCACTATCTTCAGGAACTAAACTACAAAGCTCCGGAGATGACTTGATCAATACTGACTATTCTTATGGTGATGAAATCAGCACAGTTTAACTTCTTATCTCCCAACTCCCCGGTAATGACAGACAGGAAAATCACACACACAATGTCTGGATGTTTCAAACTTTTCTTAGACTGATCAGAGAACAAACTTATTTATTCATTATTCAAATGCGAAAACCCAAAAGTCAAAGAAGACCAACAGGCCAGCAAGCCCCAGCTCCCGTGCCTTTTCTCTTCTGCTTTTCTACTGCTCGGTTAGCAAACGCTAACTGCGAGGCATGCTACCTGCTGAGCTAACGAAGCTAACAGGCCAGCAGCCCCAAGCAGCTTGGCGAAAGGACGTCCTCGGACGAGGAACTCTGACAGGCCGTGAGCTCCGGCTCCCGAACCTGCTTCAGCGGATCTGGATACCCCCCTTTTTCAGCAGCGGACACCCACGAGGCCTGTCCGGTCTGCTCAGGGGTGCTACACGCAAGGACACTCAAAGCTTTTCTCGCGGATGACCCCAGAGAAAGGAGAGTGGAAATGGAATAACTCTGCTGCTATCTGGCTAGCTCCCACGGTTAGCATGGCTAACCAGGGGCACCCACGACAACACGTGGTGGAAGACAGCACTGCTAACACGATTAGCACGGCTACGAGCGGACAACAAAGGACTCCATCGTGAGGTAGGTGAAAATGTTTGGCCTAGCTTGCTAGCTAACCTTCTCATATTTTGCCTGTTCCGTTATCCTGTCCGGCCGAATCAACAGTAGGCTAGCGGGCTCACGAGTACCTCCACGTTTAGCCCCGGCTAACAAGGAGACTCTCTGTCCAACACAATCCAGGAGGAGGATTTTCAGCTACCTGTTCAGCTGCGCTACCTGTTAGTTTTCCTATGCCTACGACAAAACATTGATGACGCTGAGAGCTTATCCACCAATGAGGCTATGGATGACTCTCTGACGTTAACCATCTCAGGGCCCGAGGGGCCCTGGTGGGATGGACAAGGACAAGTGGCCTCGATATCACAGGCCCACCAGGCAGAAAAGCTACAGGAGCTGCAAGGAGCCAAGAGCAAAAGAAGAGGAAAGTCTGAGATGTCCCTTGACCATTACAGGCGCTCTCACTCACAGAAGGAGAGAAAATGCTGAATTTTTACCACCAGTTTTCAGTGTTTTTAAGGAACTCAGACTAGCTGGTTCGGAACGTTTAAACATACAAGAACATTCAGACCCTTGTGTAATAAAGAATAATTGCCATCCACACACGACAATAAAATCTCAGACTACTGAATGTGTCCTGGTTCCAAAAAGGGAACAGGGCCTCAGGTTTGCCTGTTCACGCAGTACGGGAACCTAACTTTTTGAGCCCAGACTTCACTTGTAAAATACTACAAGGAGCTGGTGGTATGTGTGTGTGCACTAAACAATAACTCGTCTACTGTATGTGTAATGAAAAACAAACTCTTTTTCATGCATATACAAGAATGAAAGTACCAGAGCATAGACTGCCCTGGTTCTTGACTCACCACTTTGGTGAAACACAACCTACTAGGTCACACTACGAACCGCAGTGGGGCACACAAGTTTTGCCTGAGACAGTCAGATCTCGCGATGTCTTCTGCTAGGCAAACCAGCCTGCTCCAGAGTACGCGAGAGGGGTCGAAGGCCACCCCTTCTGCACTCAAACATGAAGTAAGTAGTGGCTAGACATCCCTCCCAGGCTCATGGCGCACGCGCAGACCTGGAGGGTGTGTCTGACAAATTTACGGGTCATCACAATGGACACGTTGTGGGCTCAAGCTCTTCCTGGTCCCCAAAAGAGATGAATCCCTGAGACCGGCCCTGGATCTCAGGACTCTGGGCAAGAAAACAAGATTTTTTTCAAGTTCAAATTGTTGACACTGCGGCAGGTCCCCCAGTCCATGAGACCTGGAGACTACGCATGTACGGTGGATTTGAAAGACGCCTGTTTCCAATGTGGGCGTCTGGAGGAGGCACAGGAAATTCCTCCGGTTTTGCCTTCAAAGGGAACGCTTATAAATACAAAGTCTTACCCTTCGGTTTGAAGACTGCTCCTCGTACATTTAATGAATGTCCGGATGCAGCCCTGACCCCTCTTAGGAATCAAGGAGTCAGGATTATGAACTACCTGGATGACCTCCTGGTTTTTGGCCGGAAACAGGCCCAGTCACACTCCTGCAGGGTGATCTCTCACCTGGAGTCTCTCAGATTTTTCATAAACCCACAAAAGGAGTGACCTGACCCCATCACGGATTACCGTATTTCTGGGAGTGCAGGTCTACACCATCCAGTACAAAGCATGGCTCTCAGAGGAACGTGCTTCCTCAATTTGCGGTTGCCTGGCAAAGTTTAAACTGAATCAACGGATTCCACCTGTGAGTGTGCCAACGCCCTTTGGGCCTCCTGGCGGAAGCCATACCCTGTGTGCCACATGCATTGCTGAAGATGCGGGTCCTGCATACATGGCTAAACCAACAAAAACAACCTACCCCCGTCTGGGTGGGCAGAAAAAATTAGAATCATTTCAAAGTGCCTGAGGGCCCCGGAACCTTGAGGGGACCTGTCTGTGTTCACGGAAGATGTCCCGTAAGGTAAGGTGTCATCCTGTGTGATCATCACGACGGACACCTCGGAAACAGGATGAGGAGGCAATCTGCAGAAATCAGAATGCCCAAGGCTTCTGGAATGAGCAGGAAGCAAGATTATACATCAACTTCCTGGAGTTGTTGGCCATATTCCTTTCAGCAAAATACTTCGTTGGTAAAGGTCTGATTGCGGGACAGCATGTCCTGGCGTAATCAGATAACAAAACCATGGTGTCCTTCAGTGACTGGGAAGGGGGAGCGAGATCCCACGCCCTCCTCAGCTTGATAGAGAGGATGCTCACTTGGTACGCTCCAGGATTATTGTCGCTCAGGGCGACTCAGGTTCAGAGTGAACTGAGTTACGGAGCGAATGCCCTTTCAAGAGGGTTTCTTTTGGAATCGGAATAAGACTGAACCCACGAGTCGTGGATCAGGTCTGGTCACAGGTTTGGAAGAACCTTGTTGGGCTTGTTCCCATGCAGAGCCAGCTCACAATGTGACCTCTACTTCTCAAAGTTCAGGGATACCATGGCAATTGCCTTCTTACAGAGACCTGCTGACTCAGGCACGTGGGCGGCTTCTACACCCACGTCCGGAGCTGTGGCAGCCTTCAGCCTGGCCACTGAAGGGAACTGACTGAGGGCCTAAGGCCTGATTGTCTTTGCTCCAACAACAACATACACAAGGGACACCCTTGGTGTTTATGTTTACTTGGGAGTTGCTTCAGTGGAAGGGTTCCCCTCTCCTCTGACAGTTCTCCAACATCAGGATGGGCCTCTTTGACAGTCCTAGTAGTTGTCTGTTCAAGAAGCAGATGAAGGACTCGTGCGTGCTCCTTGTACATAAATTTTTCCCCTGGGGACCTGGAGGGTTACCCTGTGCTTGAACTGGGTTTTCTACCTCCACATTGCCATCTGATTGCCAGTAGCGTAATAGGTCCCTTGCTCTTTGCCTCCTGCTTCTCTGTTTTTTCCAGGGAAAAAAGGAGTTGATGAGTAATCACACTAGCAGAAGAGGCTTATGCTGTCTCTAGCTGGTGTTTTCATCTATGTGTCCAGTGGTAACATCAGGACGATGTTTCTACATGTGGCAATTTTCTTCTCAGGCTGTGCTCTCTACATACCTTGTGGAGAGCGGCTAGGAAATGCCTGCCGTATTAAGGCATGTTACGGCCCCCCCTTTTGTGAGGAGAAGGGGAGTAACATGACAACCACAAAAATTCAGGAGTCCAAGTGAATGTTATAAAACAAGGGATTTATTTCACAGCCAACACAAAAATCCCTTGGAGTCTCATACAAACTGTGGGGGAGAAAGGGACAGTTAGGTGGTGCCAAATCAGAGAAAACAATAAAACAAAACAGGGCCTAACTATAGTCTAAGCTACATAAAATAAATAGAAAAGAAAAACCTTGCTAACCTTATCTAACAAAAGTTTCATCAAAACTTACATGGGTGGCACCCACCTACTTACCTGGTGTATTTAACAGAAAAACACCTACGTGTTGGAAATGTACAGGGTACCCCAAACTTACCTAGTCCTCTAACTCCCACCACAAACCTTTACACAGAGCACCAACAATGAGACATGCATCAGCTAGGCCAGCTAGGTAGAGAGACTGCCTGCTGTTACTCAGGTGGAGACTGCCTCTGTTACTCAGCTGGAGACTGTTACTCAGGTGGACTGCTTATCCACCTTATTCCTGATTTCCCGCGACTACCCATAATTCATAGCGGAAGCCGGATCTGTACTTCCGCCCGCGGTCCCGCGCTATTGTTTTCTGTTGTGGTGAAACACACTTGCTAGCGATTTATTTATTTATTTACACATGTTACCTTTACCTGACGTAAATGGCAGCACATCAAAGGTGGATACGTTCCAAGGATGTTTTAAAAAGCTGCGAAGATAAGACGTTAACTGTCACTGCTCAGTCCGTGAGTAGTGACAGCTGACGTGAAGCACAGATAACCTCTTATCTCACTGCTCACGGACAGGCTGACTGGACACACTGTAGAAGGTACATGACTTATCTGATATCAGAATATTTAGATCACAGCCAGACATTAATATAGTCAGAGTTCAAGTCTGTGCTGTGAATGAAAGCAGACATTTAATATAAAATTTGTTGAAAATGTTACAAGTAAAATGTACAAAGTTGAAACACATGCTGTTTAATTAACAAGTTGATGATAAAGTAGTTATATATATTCTGCAATATTCAAAGACAAGATAATATGAAATATGTACATTTTTGTTTCATATTATCTTGTCTTTGAATATTGCAGAAAATATATAACTACTTTATATTACTTAATATGTACATTTTTGTTTTGAGAAAACCAAGTGTTGCCATTTAAAGAACCTGTTACATTGTGGTTGAATAAAACAAAAAAAGAAGTCATTTTTCAGTTGATTTCATACGTACACTATTACATAAGCTTTTCAACAAAAACATTCATGGTGTAGAGTATATATATTATATACAAAAGAGAAACATAGAAATTATTTACTCCATATCTAAAAATTTCTCCTCTCTCAGGTCGTAGAATCCCCAGCAGACTCCCAGTAGATGGATGGAAACTCGACGTTGTCCAGAGGCTTTGTGCAGTCTTACACAGCAACAAACGAGTTAAAATCCTCTATAAATAAATCTGCTGTACATTTACATTTGTTCTTTTTGTTGTTATTTCAATAATTAAAATACACTGTTCAATGTCTAATAATGTGAAGTAGTTTCATTGTGATGTCACCCATACTACTCATTGTAATACACATAAATAAAAAATAAAGGTCTTGATTGTTCTCAGGCCAGTGTTTTTATTCACATGTGCAAAGCATAAAAACATTCATTTTGCTTATGTTTTCATCACCCAGGAGACTGACAAAGTTCAGAATAAAAGCTATAATTATACATTTAAAACAGTTGAAACTGAATACTGTACAATATGACAACTGTGGGTGGTGTTGTCTTAATTGAAATGAATTGGCAGAGAATAAAGATCAAAACAATTCAACAAGCAATGATGGAGACCAGCAAACTGAACAGATGTCTCTTGATGTGGACCTGTCCGATTTCAGCCAACTCCACGATTTCAGCCAACTCCACGATTTCAGCCAACTCCACAGGAGTCCAAGGTGTAGATCTGAGACTGGACCCAGGTGTACGATCTTATCTCTGGATGGATGTCGTGGCTTCATTCTTCTGTAAAGTAGAAAAAGAAAACTTGTCACAGACAGTGTGTACAGTACAGTATTTGAACTAAAATTAGTAAATAAAGCATTTACTTAATGTAGGATCTTATCTCTGCATGGATGTCGTGGCTTCAATCTTCTGTAAAGTAGAAAAAGAAAAATTGTCTTGTCACAGACAGTGTGTACATTACAGTATTTGAACTAAAATGTCAGTAAATAAAGCATTTACTTAATGTAGGATCTTATCTCTGGATGGATCTCGTGGCTTCAATCTTCTGTAAAGTAGAAAAAGAAAATGTGTCTTGTCATAGACAGTGTGTGCAGTACAGTATTTGTAATGCGAGTAAATAAAGCATTTACTTAATGTAGGATCTTATCTCTGGATGGATCTCGTGGCTTCAATCTTCTGTAAAGTAGAAAAAGAAAATGTGTCTTGTCATGGACAGTGTGTACAGTACAGTATTTGTAATGCGAGTAAATAAAGCATTTACTTAACAGATCTGTCATTAAATAATATAAATAAATATAAATAATACTGTATAAACACGTGTGCAACACACAGTTATATTATTTAATGTCAGATTTGTTAAGTAAATGCTTTATTTACTCACATTTTAGTAAAAATGTAGCTTCAAGAGCACTTTTCTCCTCTTTAATTTACATCATTATTTTAAATGTGCTTAATAACTCTGGTTTAATGACGGGTCAGGTTTTGAGGCCTAGTCATTGTTGACACGGTCTGTCTTTGAAAAAAGATCTGTAAACTGTCTCAATCATATATAACCAGCTAAATAACAGTTTAACTAAAATAACACA
>JBBPBX010010303.1:0-41296 GCA_038048925.1 Garcialebias charrua
ATGTCTGGACCTCCCTGCTCAAACTGCTGCCCCGACTTCAGAGCATGCAAAAGACAATGGATGGATGGATGTGTTAAACACCTCATCACTCCTCGGCGGGTGCTGTACTTCTCCACTGTATTGTCTCCAGTGATGTTAGCATAATAATAAAGCTGCATAATGTCATACATTTTCTTCCGTGGTATTTTCCTTATCAGGACTTTTCCTCTTTTGAAACTAGCAGGTGACATTTTTTGTACCAACTGTGCATGTATGTTTAAACATTGTGGCTTGAAAACATTTGATGCTACACCTGAAAACAAATGTAGCATCAGTATTTTTGAGGTCTTATTTCAGGCACTTTGGTTAGATCCAGAAATAAACAAGTGTTCTTGCTTTTTTTTCTGATATTAATCCATTTGATGTCCACAGTCATGGTAAAAACTGTTTGTATAAAATGTTGTTTCTGGGTGAACAACACAGGTGCAAGTTCAGATTGGATTCTGAAACTTTCATCCTGGGAGTCAAGAGATTAATTTGTTCCTGGTGTTTTCTTTCACCTTTGATTCTCTGAGCTGCTGGACTCACCCACTGAGGTTCAAGGCGTGTGCGACTTCGTCTCATTTCTTACAATCAAAGGATTAAATCAGCACCCATGTGGCTTTCAAACTGTGTAGGTTTTCCTGACGCATGCACAATAATCCAGGTAGAAAAATCTAACAGAGTCAAGTCAGGTCCTCTGGACGGATGCAAAAAAATAAAATAAAAATTGTTGAAACGTTTTATTTTATCCAAAAGACTTCTTCAGTCTGAGGAGCTGCAACAAACACAGTCTTATGAAAAGAACCTTCTCATAGTGGATCAACATGTTTGTTGTTGACATCCAAAACTACTTTGTAGCTGTTCACATGATAAAGGAGGACCATCAGTCTAAACAGCCGTTATTCCAGCCGCATTGGGAAATCCATGCAAATTATACATCAACACTTGCAGGTTGTTTGTGAATGGTGTTTGTGTTACTTTTGGTAGCAGCACCTCATATGGCATAGGCCAATGTTTCTCAAAATATCTTTTGTTTCACTGCTGCTACAACCATAATTCATACATTTATTTAGTTTTATATTTTACCCTACCACAACAAATACACATACTTGAGAAGTACACCAGATGTACACGGAAAATGTCCTTCCAATAGCTGGTTTGGTGCCTTACTCAAAATCCCTCCTAAGTTACCATATTTTATAAATTTTAATGTTTTAAATTTGATTTTTAAGTGTTTAAATGGACTTGCACCTACACCATTAAGTGATTGCATACAGAGACTGCACGGCAATAGCAGATCTACCAGAGCGGCTTTGCATAGAAATTGTAAGGTCCCCTTCAGAAGAACCACTTCCGCACAAGGTTCTCTGTCGGTGAGAGGATCTACAGTTTGGAACTCTCTTCCTGCTATTATAAAATACACAACCAGTTTCAATATGTTTAAAAAGCAAACAAAACTCTGGTTACCGGTATGTCAAAAACAGAAATGTACCCATTTTTGACATATTACATTTCTCTGTTTTGTATCCCTTATGTTGTGCTATTTTTAAGGACTACCACTTCAATTTTTAGATTTTTTTTATTTTATTTTTTTATTCTTGTTTTTTTTATTTTTTTTTATTAATGTATTATTTTTTTTCCTTCTTAAAAGCCCATCTAGGGACAAGTGCTGCGAATTAGCTGTTACTATGATGCAAACATGGACTGCTGCTTTACTCAGTTTGTCTATGTCGATGTGTGTCTGTCCCTATCAAATAAATCAAATCAATATTATCCACCGAAAACGTTGCTTTGCCCTATAAGTCGCATCAGTCCAAATTTGTCTAATAAAGTGGAAAAATCCATAAATATGTCGCGTGGTCATATACGTCACATCTATTATGCGTCACCGCTGACAATCCAGAAATGTGGGCCGTGTTATGACAAAAATCGATGAGCTGCCAAATGGCGGCCGCAGGAGCGTGCACGGGAGGACGTTAACAAGAGTTTAATAAGATTAACACTTAAAAACAATTATTTGTTTGCTTGAAATAATAGCAAAAGTGTGTCTCAGTCTAACATTTGCTTAATAAATGCACTTTGTTGTTCAAATCAGCTGCATTTCAAAAGCCGATTTGCAGAAGCAGGCACGCGCAGAGGGATGAGTCGCTGTGCGTTTAATTTAACATGATAAACACCTAAAAACAATTATTTATGTGCTCAACTTTATAGTACAGGTGTGTCTTAGTCTAAAATATGCTTAATAAAAGGACTTTAATGGTCAAATCATCTGTATTTCAAAAGTAATCGCTGCCTTGGTGCTCCGGGAGCACGCAGAGGGAGGAAAAAAGGAAGGAGGAACGCTGCACGTTTCTTCGAAATTTAACAAGATAAGCACCTAAAACAATTATTTGTTTGCTCGAAATTATAGCAAAGGTGTGCTCAGTTGAAATTTTACTTAATAAATGCACTTCAATGGTCAAATTAGCTGCATTTTGTCAGGGCAGTGCAGCAAAATAAAGCTGATTTTACGGTTGCTCCAAGCAGCGAGTAGAATTAAGGTGGGGGCATATGGCAAACAAACTGATTGTGTCATTATAGCTGGTGACAATTCTCAGTCATCCAGGACATGGTTAATTCATAAAGTTCAATACAAAAACAATAATGTATTAAATATAATAAATAAAGTCCAGTTGTTTTTGTCTTGAACTTTTTTGAATTTGTCATTATAGCCACTTTTACCTATTACATGATACAACAGCATGCCTTACGCTCCCATCCCAATATATTAAGTGTCCTTGGGTGTCCTGAAAGGCGCTTTTAAATAAAATGATGATGATTATTATTATTATTATTATTATTATTATTATTATTATTATTATTATTATTATTATTATTATTATAAACATTTTGTGTCTTGCTGTGTTCAGATGAGTTCTGCATAGTTGTTTTTTTTACCACAAGTCAATCCTCCTCGTTTTTTCCCATTTTCTGCACTGTCCTCAAAGTAACTCTATAAGTGTTCTGCTGCCACATCAGTGTTTTGTTTTACCGTTTATAATAAAGGTGTTTTTGAGCTCCTCGTGCCTGCCTGCATTCTGGATTTAATCCTCCAGCCCATACTGACAGTGGGGTCAGCAGCGAGGCCCAGACATCTCATTCCAAACATCCAAATACCGTATTCTCCGGCCTATAAGTCGCACCTCACGGCACAAAACGAGCACGCGCAGCAACAACAGACCTGCAGTGCAGCAAACAGACCTGCATCTCTTTGATCTTTAAAGATAAACGCATAAAAATTATATTCTTGTTAGCTGACATTACAGTAAAAGTGTGTCTCAGTTTAACTTTTCTTGATAAATGCACTTTGACTGTTAAAAACCGTTAAATTGAGTGACCATTTTTTTGACCAAAGTGAAAAAACCCGAAAAATCCACAGTAAGTCGCACCGGCCTATAAGTCGCAGTGCTTAGAAATGTATGCAAAAAGGTGCGACTTATAGGCCGGAGAATACGGTAATGCCTTTTCCAGATGCACTCCTATTGCTGTGTAAATTGAAAGCCACTATCCATGCAATCATCCAACCACCCAAATATTAAAATTACATAAACATAAACTATTACAACTGTTACACTGTCACTTGATTTACTGTAAAAGCATAAAAGTCTGTTTTCCAGGTAAAATATTTTGTCTTTTTGTTTCCTTTTAGGTGGATCCTTAGGAGTGGCTAACACACCAGACGTTGACCTTGCAGAATCAACATCTGAGCCGTCCGTTTAAAATGTAACCAGGAAACATCACATTGCCCGAATCATGAAGGGAATGTACCCTGTGCTGATTTAGACGTCACTTCAAAGATACTCTACTGATGGCTTTGATTGGGAGGATTTTTGCACCAAGTCCTCAGTTATCTGAAGAGTAAGGACACCAGGGAAGGCTGCTTGTACCATGTGGGCTGTGTTTTTCTCACATCTTTGGGACTCTCGATCTGTGATGCTGTATCCGTTTGCTTCCTTCTCTAAGTCTCCCACCAACTGATTGTGACTGCGACATGTCTCTAGTCAAACGACGAAAAGTCAGGAACTTTGCTCTCCTGTTTTGTGGCGTTACCTTTACGATGCTCTTGTTTAGTTACACTTTCAGGGACCCATCGCTCTATATCTTCAAGCACGCGTTTCAGCTTTCAGACAACTTTTTCTCCAAGGGGTTGTGTGCCTGTCGGCAGTGCATAGCAGAGCAAGAAGGGGACCCGTGGTTTGCTGAACGCTTCAATCAGTCCATCCACCCTCTGATGACCAAAGAGAACAGCGTCCTCTCTGAAGAGACCTTTAGGTGGTGGCAGGTAAGACTCAAAAGATGTTGTTTTGAATTTTTTTTGCAGTGGTGTCTTGCAGAAAACTAAGAGATGAATAAAATAATGCATCCTGCAGGTTCAATTTCTGAGAACAGATGAGGTGCAAAATTGGAAAGGCCATAAAGGAGATCACATGCTGCTTCGAAGCTTCCAAAAACATGTTTGTTTTGGCCACATCGATTGTTTCAAATCCTCGAGATCTTTACCAGGATTAAGTTGTGAAACAAACTCCCACACACAGTTTCTCTGTGTTAAACAAAAGTGAAACATGGAAATACAGTAGCTGTTGCCTCTCACCATCTCTCCTTCTGTAAATCTGCAGATAAGGAGAGATGAAATTTCAATCACAAGTTTATTTCTTTTAGTAATACCACAGCGTTTTACTCACTCAGGATCATGTGTAGAAAAGCCAACACCTGTGGCCAGAATCCATAGAAGAATCGTGTTGTCTTACCAGTGTGGTCACTTTTTCCAGAGGTGATCATGTAGGACATATTGCTAAAAACAGAGGAACTGTGTTGCTGGTCTGTGAGAGACAGATTTGAATACCAGCGCTAATGGAAATATGCCAAAATGCCACATACTTGCTTTAAGAGCATCAGGATGGCAAAGTGGGGTGATGGACGTTAAGGTAGGAGGGCCCAAGGCCTAGCATTTCTTAAAGGAAGGCATATCGCTCACTACCTTTACTAAGTTTTAAACTAAGATCATCTTCTGCTGACAAATGATGGAGTTGTGGCCATTTTGGTCAAACCTTATGCTCAGTCTCAAATCTCGTGTGATCTCGTGTGATGCGTTAGCTCGTGGAGCGTTGTGTGAATGACCATGAGCTACAAGCACACCAAACGATAGCTGGAAAATTCAGAGAAATATCAATGTTTTATATGAAAATTTGTGATAGACCAACACAATGTAGCACATAATTGTGAAGATGAAAGAAAATGATTCATGAATTTAAATTTCTGAAAAGTGTGGCGGCCATTTGTATTCAATTCTTTTCCTCTGATACTTCTAACTAAAATCAATTTGAGTTCCGAAGTCAGACAATACAGTCCAACCGTGTGTAATTTACTCTTGGCATAAAGACAGCAGTTCTATGGAGGCCTCAGATGTTTGTTACAGAACATAACAGCACCATGAAGACCAAGGTCTGAAATAAAGTTGTTGATGAGATTAAAGCAGGCATTAAACACTATCCCCAGTTTTGAATATTTCATGGAGCTTTAATCAGTCTATCATCTGAAAATTAAATAGTATGATAGCAACAACTGGGGCAGCACGGTGGATCAGTTGTTAGAGCTGCCACCTCTCAACGAAAGGGTTGCCAGATCAACTCCCATAACCTGGAAAGGAAGAAGCAGATAAAGATGATGGATCGATGGATGGGTGGATGGATGGATGGATGGCAGTACAGTAACTGCAAACCTAACAGGATGTGGCCATCCACCTAAACTGACAGACACACAACTATCGGTTCAATTCATTTCAATTCAGTGATTTCTGCAGCTCCAAGTCACAACAGAAGTCATCTCAGAGCACTGTACAAAAACATTCACATACATAAAAAAGCCAATTAGTAAAAGTTGTCTATTTATGGAAGCAGCAGATTGTGTTGAATCATGAATAGTTGTGAGCTTCACTAATTTGGCCTCTATGGAGGAGTGGCAATTAAAAAAAAACTCATTGAAAGAAAGGCATAGGGCTGCCATTTGTAGTTTACCACCAGCCATGAAGGGACACTGCGATATATTTGTAATATATTTGGTCTTTTCTACATGTTGGAAAAACGTTCAAGGTGTATGAACACTTCTTCAAGGTACTGTATGTCACTCTAGCTGTCTCTGGATCAGATCTAGTACCACACATTCTCATCATGCAATGTCTAATTAAAGGCCAGAATAGAAAAATGAATGCAAGGTTTCCTCCTGTCACTCACTACTTATTTCAAACAAAGCTTTTACTGGAGCGCTAGACGAGGGAGTAGTCCCGTCCTCTGCGACAGCCATACCAGATGGTCCTGCTGCAAGGCAGAGACACGAGCCCTGTGTTTATGTGCATTTAGTCCTCCAGTATGTTGCCAAAGCTTCCAGGATGCATGGGCTGCTGTAGTTTCTATGAAATATGTCATTCAAGTTTCATTTTTTAATAAATCTGACTGAATTAAAAGTTAATATTAGACCTTTTTTGTTTATATTTTCTATAACTCAGTTCTTCTGAATACTGTAAGTAAAACTAAAGTTTTGACCAACAGCCATACAGTTTATCAGCATAATATCAGAATCAGAATAAGTTTTATTATCATTGTACCGTGAAATTATGTTGTCATCATCCAAAAGATGGGCAGAGTGCACGCTGCTGCTGCTATAATAGTGCAGCCCCTTATTCTTCTATCAGAATACTTTTAGATATAAAAAGGGAAGAGCCATAAGCATAGATAGTGGTATTACAAAAAAGATCTCTTTACATCTTGTCCTACCAGGACATGATTAGAGACATAAAAAACTCTGCCAACATGCACATTCAAAAACATGATCAAGATGTTGAGATTTGTCCATGAAGCACTTTCAGACAGGATACGGTCCTGATGTTGTTCAGCTGGCAGTTCTGATAAGCCTGCACAGAAGTTCTCAGGGGTTGCAATAGACAAATCTCTTTCCTTAGTTACCCATGTCCCAGGAGAAATTTGAAAGTTGGCTCGTATCCGAGGCCAAAGGGGGGAGTCAGATTCAGATAAGCCACAACTGTTCAGGCAGACTGTTTCTTGTCAGCCTTGAGCCCTGCTGGAGCTTTCTCATCCAAAATGGCCAGATTTATGGGTATTCCACTGATCCGTGTTATGAGCCTTCCTCTCGGTCGATCCCAACATGATGACGAGTCCTAGAAGGAGCAGGTGGCCTGCGATTCTCACAAATTACCTCCATCTTATGGTTTAGTTTGTAAATCAGCAGATTTTGAGTACTCATAGCATGAATTAAGCCTTCACACTGACTCGGAAGCTTTGCCATGATCGAAACTGCTGCCAATGTCTTCTTCAAAAGTTGATAAAACAGAGCCCTGCCGATGCCAAAGTGCAGAAAGCCTGCTATCATAAATCCAAATATATAAACATTGTCAATGTCCTCCTGAGACAGAACTGAGAGGCATATCAGCTGACAAACTCCCCACGGATCTCTGATGTACCCTGCAGCATGAGTCTCAGCCGAACAAGAGGGTTTTCTATGCCCCTGTCGTTTTGTTGAAAAAAGATTTTGTTGATTGCGTTGAAAGTCCAGCTCACCAGATCCATAATAGTATTTTGTTTTTGTTCAGTAGCAGTGCACACATTTAACTTGGTTTATTTGCTGCCTCTCCATCTGTAGAGCTCTGCAGCTCTTGTTCAATCAATAAAGTGTCCCCAGAGTCGAGTCTCTCTCTGAGGACGGTCTCTGCTTTGTCTCCAGTGGTTGCAGGCAGAGAGGCAGCCGGCCAATTTCAGTGAAGTGGTAGAGGAGCTGTTCAAAGTCATCCCTGATGAGTTGGTTTACGCCGACGCTGGCCCTGACCGCTGCAGAACCTGCGCCGTGGTGGGGAACTCTGGGAACCTGAAGGGGTCACATTATGGGGGCCTCATTGACTCCAGTGATTTCATTATCAGGTCAGTTAAAGCTGCAGTGTTTCACACTGCTGCACTCTCTTTTGGGTCAAGTATGGCACATTTTCTTAAAGTCAAGCTTGATGATACAGATAAAAATGATCCCAAGGCTAAATCTGGTGCAATGCATTGAATGGTTTTACATTTATGTTATGATTGCACTCTGTCCTGGTTAAATGAAGTGAAACTGAAACTCGTTAAAAACTCTGGAGATTGGAAATTGCCCGCCATCTTCTAAGTCAGAATTTTAGACTAATCCTATGTTGGCAGATATAATAAGATTTTTTTCTTCTTTCTGCTGTCTTTCATTTTATATTTTGTATTCTGTATTATTCTTATCATTTATGGGATTTTTTTTTAATTAATAAATTTTATTATAAAAAAAAAATATTGAAATATTGTGCAGTCTTGGTTAAATGTTGAAAATGCTCAATCTCCTGCAAGATTACAAAATTCCACGCCCCAGCGTGTGTCAGCTTTACCTCCAATTAATATCAGTAAGATTGACTGAGTCATAACTAGTTTTGTGTTGGCTAATGTTGATTAGCTGTGGCAGCTATCTCAAATTACAGTTTTATCAAAAATGAATCGTCTATAGACGTATGATAGCTCTGCAGTAAAAGTTGTACTGTAAAGCTGAAATTAAAGCTAAAGTGTTGAGAATAAAATTGAAATCAAATCTTAAGAATAAAGTCAAACCTGAGAATTAAAACTTATTCCATTATTATTATAACACAAACAAAGTTCGGATGTTTTGAGCAACATTAATATGACACTAAACCGATGATGAGTGTTTGAAAACTTCTGGCTGCAACTGTATATTTGTGACCCGTCATATCAAATCAGTTTTGGTCAAACTAAATGAAGCACATTTTTAGATTTCTAACTTTTTAAGCTTAATTTTCATATATTAATCATCCTGATAGCATGAGTGGTTTTCCTAATCAGGAATCGATAAATCCTGGAAAATCGGTCTGAGTCTTATTTTTAGCATATTCTAATGAGAATTTCTTGACATAGTTTGAAAGAGGAAACCTCAAACAATATTTGGAATATTTTACCAGCTCATATTGAAAAAGGATCGGCTAGCATATGGAGAAATTAATAAAACATTGAAGGCTTTTCTGCTCAAGACCATCGTAAGTTGTTGGTAATTCTCAAAACATTAAGATAATATTTCATACCTTTCCTTCAAGGGACCCATAGATAAGGTATTTATTCATCATATTTTGACAAATTCATACTGTCACAACATTTTCAACCAATGCTCTATATCTGCCTGTATCGATCCAGATAAACTCTTTACTGTAGCCTACTGTTAATAATAATAACAAACTGTATTGTTTTACATTATTAGTGTTTTTGTATACCTTAGATCCTTATATACTGTTTCTTACTATATTTTTGCTATTTTTGGATGTAACTGGGACCATGAGTACACAACTTTGTTCCACCTCATGTACCAGATGTGATGCGAATGACAATAAAGAACCTTGACTGAATCCTCGGCTTGATAAGATGGGTCATATTTGGAAAAACAAAATCTTAAATTTAGGGCCATGAATTTTCTTGAACAATTTCACATCACCTGCTGCCTTTTATGTTGGGCAGTAATAACGTAACCGCGTGTTTTGTGTTTACATCGGTATGTTGCGACCGTCACCACTGCCTGTAGAGGGTTTAATAAAGTATTTTGTGACAAGTTGCTGAATGAGAAATGATTCTGGAGCAAAGTCCTGTAAGTACCAAAATAAAACATATAATATTACATAAATAAAGGTTGAATGAATAGACAGAGATCCAGATTAAACCATCTTTAAAGACTGTTGTGAATACTAATCAACACTGACCTGTTGGCCTAAAGCCTCTTGTTTGTTTTCTCAGTAGTTTGCAGCGGTGGAATAGTTTGAAGTCATCACAACAACAGCCTCTGCATCTTCCTCTGACTGACAGACTGCAAAGCTTTTCAATAATTACATTTTTCATGTGTATTGTCTTTGAAATACTAATAAGGCACTGAGGATGTTTAATTTAAATTGTAACGTGATATTTTTTGCATTTCTGAAACACATTGATTGATAAGCTAAGGCATATTATCACCAAATCTATTTATACTATGTTTGGAAAGCTTTCACATTTCACGTGCTATCTAAATCCTGTTTATTTCTGAATTGAGACCAAAGTCCAAAAGCACATCTTAAATGCAATCACACAGATTTATTCCACAGTTGTGAAAATACAGTCAACTCTATGGAGATGGAAGTGAGATTATTGCACTCTTTTTCTAGCTTCAACATGTTTTACAGCAGATTAAACTGAGCTGGGATTCTAAAGGCCTGTCTCAAATCATGATCTATTAATTGTTATAGAACGAGCAGCACTAGGGTAATGAACAAAGAGCTGCACAAGAACAGAAGAAACAAACATGACGCAAGTAATGGAGAATGATTGATGGGAGTACAATAGCTTTTTCTGTGAAGATACAGTGTGAATGCAAAGTGCTGAATTAGTTCACTGAAATTTGCTGAAGAAATCAAAAACTGAGTTACTGAAGTTAAAACAAGAAAAATTGAAACTCAAATTTACAAAACAGAAGCTAAAATGACCCGAACAGATGCTAAAATGAGCAGAATAAAGACTAAAATGAACCAAATATTGGCTAAATAGTGGCTAAAATGTGTAGAACATAAGCTAAAATCAGCAAAATACAGCCTAAATATGCTGGTGAAGATTCTCAGTCGTCCAGGACATAAAAATCAAAAAAGGCGTTCAATACAGAACAACTGGACTTTATTTGTAACAAACAAGACGTTTCGCTTCTCATCCGAGGAGCTTTATCAATTAAGTTAGGAGACAGTGAGAGGGAGAAGTTATAACAGGACAAGCCATTGACACGCACCAACATATGTAAATTGGAAACTAACACCCCCACATACTTGGGATAACACGTACCTGTGACCCATTCAAAGTTCAGTGTGTGAAAACAGAGCTTACAGAACACACACACATCCTACTGTATGTGAAATGACAAGTCACACTTCACCCATTGATAGCAGGGACCTGTCAAAGTCTTTGTTGGTCTAATTCACAAACAAAGCTCCTCTGTTCTCATCAGGTGTGAGACGCCTGGGCACCAAGTCCAGGGCTGCACTATAAGTTTTAGAAATTTGGAATCTGAGACCTCCTCCTCTGTTTAACGATGGTTTCTCTCTTTTAACATAAATCGCCTCCTTCACACCCCTCTCAAACCACCTGTGCTCTCGTCCAAAATATGTACATTCTGGTCCTCAAAAGAGTGTCCCTTGTCTGTGAGGTGGAGGTGAACAGCTGAGTTTTGTCCAGAGGAGGAGGCTCTCCTGTGTTGGGACATTCTTCTGTGGATGGGCTGTTTAGTTTCTCCAATGTATAGGTCTGGACAGTCCTCGCTGCACTGGACTGCATAAACTACACCACTCTGTTTGTGTGTTGGTGTTTTGTCCTTAGGGTGCACCAGCCTCTGTCTGAGAGTCCTGCTGGGTTTGAAATGTACTGGGATGTTGTGTTTGTTGAAAATCCTTCTGAAATTCTCTGATAGTCCAGCAACATAAGGGATGACAATGTTTTTTCGTCTGTTCTCCTTTTTCTGTTCCTTATTGTGTTTTGAAAATTTCCTCGCTGACTTGACAAAAGCCCAGTTAGGATATCCACATGTTTGGAGAGCCAGCCTAAATAAGCAGAACAAATGCTAAAATGAGCAGAACAGAAGCTAAAATTATCTTAACACAGAATAAACAGGCATAACAGTTGCTAAAATGAGCAGAAAATAAGCTAAAATGAGCAAAACCTAAACTAAAATGAGTAGAATTTAGCCTAAATAAGCAGAACTGATGCTAAAATGAGCAGGACCAAAGCTAAAAGTAGCAGAATAGAAGCTAAACACAAGCTAAATAGGCAAATCTGACATGATCTGGCATTTTAAGTGTCAAACCCACATGCAGAGGCAGGAAGACTCCAGAGTAAAAAAATATATATATTTTACACAAAATAAAAATGCTTATGGGGCAGCAAAACTCAGGAGGGCAGACCAGACCATGGACACTGTGAGAAAGGTATGATAATCCCTGGATACCAAAGGAGTGAAAACATGTAGATTAAATACTGACACTAGCGAGGTGAGAGGAGAAACACTGGGATGATTGGGATTTGGATCAGCTGTTCACATGAGGATGAGGAAAAACACAGAGGTGCAGGAAACACAGAGAACAGACAGGACAGACAACTGTCACAAAAATGGTGGCTAAAAAGAGCTGAACATAAGCTAAAATGAGAAAACAAAGCTAAAATTAGCAAAACATAGACTAAATAAGCAGAATAGAAGCCAAAATGAGCAGAACCAAAGCAAAAAAAATGCAGAATAGAAGAAAAAATGAGCTAAAACACAGACTAAAGTGAGCAGAACAAAGGCTAAAACTAAAAGAGCAAAACAGAAGTTAAAAACTGAAACAATAAAATATTAGCTAAAATCCCTTTAGGTATATAAGGTGAAAATAAACTGAACAAATGAACAATGTAGCTAATCAATAGCTACAAATAATAAAATGGATACTATTAGCAAAAATGTTGTTCAAATTAACAAAACAAATGCTAAAACTAAAACCAGACAAGCAGTAACTAAAAGTATTAAAACTATAACTTAATGACAGCTAAAAGAAGCAGAACATTGGCTAAAATATATATTTTTAAAGCTAAATAGTAGCTAAAATCTGGTAACAGAACATTAGCCAATCACTAAAAATAGCATTAAAAAGATCAAGTAATCTGAGGCAGATTTCAAAGAAAACAATTGAAGATATTTCTGTGTGTTTCAACTGGTAATTTTATTTTGAATAAAGGTAAACAGTCTGAAAAGTAAAAGTAGTATGATTGCTAAAGGAGCTGTAAAACGTTAAACAATACTGTAGCGTGAATGCAGAATCATCATTCACACAATAAACAATAGATTTTAAAGTTGTAAGATTTTGGAGATGTTACAAATCCTAAACTTTTTTTTGTCGGAAAGTAATCAAACATGGATTATTTTTAAAGCGTCTAACATGCTGTTTTGAGCGCAGTCATGTTCTCTCTGCTGCGATGCTTCACTCCAGTGCATATTTTATCTAAAGGGAAAATGCTTCTCTGCATGTCTGCTTGTCTCATCATTCATTTTTATTCTGCTGAATGGAGGATCAGTCAAGCTTATATTATACATTATAGTGTTTGCTCCTACAAGTCCTCCTTTAGAATTGATCCTAAAACCAGCAGAACTGGGATTTTTCTTTCAACTAACACAAATGCTTTCTGAAACTAAAGCATTCCTTAAAGATATGCATGTGGCTTGCTATCGTACATGCCAGAGTTTTAAATTAAGATCATATTTTGTTAAGAAATGAGACAGTCAAACCTGTAAAATAGCATAGTGTTTCATGCAGCATTGGTACATGGCATGCTCAGTGCAGATAATGTTTGAAGAGCATTATGACTCGAGTAAAAAAAAATTAAGAAAGAAAAACAATTATTGCTCTGAGCGGTCAAAATTGGTGAGATTAGTCCTAAAAACAAATGACTGGGTCATTAAACCTTTGCCATAATACAATATAGAAAAGCAAAAGCACAAAGCATAGCAGGCTAGCTATTTAAGGGTGCCAAATCGCAAGCATTGAAACACACTTATTATTGTGCACTTATAGTTTCATTTCTGTCACAACGTTTGATACAAGTTCAAGTAGGTTTATTGTCATTTCATCACATGTGGTACATGAGGTAGAATGAAATTATGTACACAGGGTCCCAGTTACACCCAACAATAGCAAAAATATAAAGTATAAAAAGAAACAATATATAAGGAGCTAAGATATACACTAAGATATACACTAAGATACACTAAGATGAGGGCAGCACGGTGGCACAACTGGTAGAGCTGCTGCCTCTCAGCGAGAAGGTTGCCGGTTCAAATCCCGGTCCGGGGCCTTTCTGGGTGGAGTTTGCATGTTCTCCCCGTGCATGCGTGGGTTTCCTCCGGGTACTCCGGTTTCCTCCCACAGACCAAAAAACATGCTTGTTAGGCTGATTGGTGACTCTAAATTGACCCTAGGTGTGAGTGTGAGAGTGGATGGTTGTTTGGTGTGAGTGAGACAGGTCCCTCTTGTAAATGAGTCCCCGTGACTCAACGAGGCTAGCCTGTATAAATAAAGGTTGAATGAATGAATGAAAAGAAATACACTAAGATATACACTAAGATATATGTTAAATCATTATTATTATTTATTATTAAGTGTGTGTGCTGGGTGAGTGAGGTCTTTCATGATGCAGGTGGCTCTCTTCCTGCATCTGGAGGTGTAAATGTCTGTAATGGTGGGGAGACTGACTCCAACATCTTCTGTGCAGCCTTCACCACTCTCTGTAAAGCTTTTCTTTCTGCAGCTGTGCAGCCTCCATGCCACACGTTGATGCTGGAGCACAGGATGCTCTCCACTGCACACCTGTAGAAGGAGGTGAGAACTGGGCTGCTCAGACCAGCTCGTCTCAGTCGTCTGAGGAAGTAGAGTCTCTGATGACCTTTCTTGATCAGGCTGGTGGTGTTGTTGCTCCAGCTGAGGTTGTCATTCAGATGTACACTCAAGTACTTGTACATTAAACCTAAATACACTAAACCTTCCAAAAATTACAGCTGGGCTTTAAGGAATTAACACTTTGTTTGAAATTTCTGTCAAAGGCTAATTTGTAACTTCAGAATTGCTTTAGAAATGTAATTTAATACATGCATGCATGACATCTAATCTTTTTTCACAGATCTTTAGTGAACAGCAATGAGGTATTTTGTTATTGGCTTCAGTTCCAACCTGTTCTTTGATCTTTTATTAATTTTTAATGAAGTCATGAAGATGTTTTTTCAGCTAGCCACACATTCTTCTTCTTTTGTCTTTTCCCTCTTCAGGGGTCGCCACAGCGAGTCATCCTCCTCCACCTCACTCTGTCCTCTGCATCCTCTGTCCTCACTCCAACTACCTCCATGTCCTCTCTAACCCTAACCACATGCATCATGAAAGACCTCACTCACCCAGCACACTCACTCTTTGCCCCACTCCCCTCAGGACGGAGGTTGAGGAGCATCAAATGTAGAACCACTAGACTGAGGAACAGCTTCTACCCTGAGGCTGTTAGACTCATGAATAAATAAATAATAAGAATAAACACTGCAAAATATCACATCATGCTGATGCTGATCTGTTTTCTTGTTGCTGTGTTCATCTGTGACCATCTGCTCATACAGACTCATGTTCGTGCTGCTGTTTATAATGATGTTTTTCTACTATATTGGTGCTTGGTGTATTTTTGGTTGATGTTTTTCTTAGTTCATATCTTAGATGTTATTACTGTTTTTCTCTTACATTTTATTGTTGGATGTAGCTGGGACCCTGTGTACATCATCTCGTTTCATCACATGTACCACATGTGGTGCGAATGACAATAAAGACTCTCTGACTCTGACTCTAACTGCATCCATATATCTCCTCTTTGGCCTTCATCTTCGTCTTTTCCCTGGCAGCTGCATTTCTAACATCCTTCTACCAATATACCCACTGTCCCTCCTCTGGACATGTCCAAACCATCTCAGTCTGCTCTCCCTAACTTTATCTCCCAGTTGTTCAACATGTGCTGTACCTCTGATGATCTCATTCCTGATCTTATCCATCCTTGTCACTCCTAAGGAGAACCTCAGCATCTTCATTTCTGCCACTTCCAGTTCTTTCTCCTGTCTTTTTGTCAATGACACTGTCTCCAGACCATACAATATAGCTGGTCTCACCACTGTCTTGTAAACTTTTCCTTTGACCTTTGCTGACACCTTTTTGTCACAAATCACTCCTGAAACTTTTCTCCATCCACTCCGTCCTGCCTGGACTCTCTTTTTCACCTACCATACCATACCAGCTTTATTTATAGAACACTTTAAAAACCCACAGGACCAAAGTGCTGTACACACAACACCTCTTTACCACACTCCCAATGTTCCTGGACAGTGGACCCCAAGTACTTGAAGTCCTGCACCTTTGTGACCTCTGCTCCTTGTAGCCTCACTGTTCCACTGGCCTCCCTCTCATTCACACACATGTACTCTGTCTTACTACGGCTGACTTTCATTCCTCTTCTTTCAAGTGCATACCTCCACCTCTCCAAGTTCTCTTCCACCTGTTCCCTGTTCTCACCACATATCACAATGTCATCTGCAAACATCATAGTCCATGGGGATTCCTGCCTGACCTCATCTGTTAGTCGGTCCATCACAAGAGCAAACAAGAAGGGGCTCAGAGTGGATCCTTGATGCACTCCCACCTCCACCTTGAAGCTATCTGTCACTCCTACAGCACATCTCAACAATGTCCTGCTGTCCTCATACATGTCCTGTACCAGTCTAACATTCTTCTCTACCACTCCAGATCTCCTCATGCAATACCACACCTCCTCCGTCAGCACTTCCTGATGCAACCACAGATCACTGAGCTACCAAAGCTCTCTACATAGAGCAGAGAGCTGCTATCTAGGGCACCCAGAGGAGCAGATGGTGGGGGTTAAGTGCCTAGCTCAAGGGCCCAGAGTGGGGCAAATGAGGGTGGAGGCTGATGTGGGTGCTTCACCTATCCCACCCACATTTTTTATGTTGTCGGTACCAGGAGTTGAACCAGCAATCTTCCGATCACAGGCCAAACTTCTCTAGCTTCTTCGCCACCACTCCTCATATGCCATTGAATATTTGAGTCAAAAGCTTCACTGCCGTCTCTCCAAGAACAGAGAACAGAGAAGGCCCTGTTAGACAAGTTCCTGGAACTGTGAGAAGTAACTGGTCCGCTGATGCAGGAAAAGAGCCACCTGCATCATGAAAGACCCCACTCACCCAGCACACACACTCTTTGCCCCACTCCCCTCAGGATGGAGGTTAAGGAGCATCAAATGTAGAACCACTAGACTGAGGAACAGCTTCTACCCTGAGGCTGTTAGACTCATGAATAAATAAATAATAAGAATAAACACTGCAAAATATCACATCATGCTGATGCTGATCTGTTTTCTTGTTGCTGTGTTCATCTGTGACCATCTGCTCATACAGACTCATGTTCGTGCTGCTGTTTATAATGATGTTTTTCTATTACATTAGGGCTTAGTGTATTTCTAGTTGATGTTTTCTCAGTTATCCTAGAAGTTATTACTGTTTTTCTCCTGTGTACATAATCTCGTTTTCATCACATGTACCACATGCGGTGCAAATGACAATAAAGACTCTCTGACTCTGACTCTGACCTCAGAGAACGTGGTGGGACATACGGCTGTAACAAGACAAGACACCTACTTCCTAATTGCTCCCCGGGCGCTTACATAGCTGTCCACTGCTCCTCCTGGGTGTATCTCAGGTTTGATGAGTTAAATGCAGAGAACTAATTTCACCATTGTATGAGAACATACAATGGTGACAATCTCAGACTTCCCTTTAGTTTGATTAAGAGTTTGTGGTAAAATTTAGTTCCTGCAATTTTGAAGCCTTTCAAAGAACCAACATTTAACTTGCAATGAGCCAGTGTTCTCCCCATTACTGAACAATATTCATCAATGATGTGAAGAACCAAGTTCTCATCCCTGCCACTATCCAACAAAATGAATTGTACATTAGTCAACCATGTTTTGGTCCCCCGATCGGGACTTACAACCTTCTTTAGAAAGCAGTTACGGTAGATGTTATCAACTTCAGTTCTGGAGTTAAAGCAGTTTTACATTATCCTGTTAATAACAAGCTTTAAAACTTATTTTTCCATTTTATTGTGGCCTCTTTCTGCTTGCAGTGTTCGGTCTTCATTATGATCATTAGTCATTTGAAACTGTGAAAGCATTTAAAACGTTTTCACACACAGAGGTTGGTAAAGGACAGCAGTGGTAACAACAGCAGACTGGCAAGCAGGAAGAGAGAGCACTGAAACCCCACTGACCTTTAAAATGTTAGCTGGCTATCACATGGCGTGTGATCGGGCTGCATTTTGATGTGTGGGGCTGACTTTCAGAACACCAGGACTCTTTGGACATTTGGAAGAGAAATGAAGAGAATTAAAATTAAAGGCTTAGACGCAATGCTTAACTTTCACCTTTCATGCAATAGTTTCAAACTAATGTCATGTTATGATGTGAAGGGATGGAGTTAAATCTGTTTTGGTCAAACCTTGTAAGTCATGTTATGCTTGATCTCGTGCAGGATCTTGTGAAATGTGCTAGCTCTGAGTGTTGAGAATGAGTCTCAGCTTCTACCACCCCAATCTTTAGCACAATATCTGTCAAATTAACTGTATTATGGCTATTGTTGTGTTTTCTAATGTTGCTTAGTTGTGGCAGCCAGCTGTTGGCAGCACATTGAATTACAGTACAGTACACCGTTCTGCAGGCTTTGCTCAAATTTGTCCAGTGGTTCACTAGATATATTGCAAAAACGACAAAGACACAGCACACACAGACATGGGTGAAAACATTATCCCTTTTCATTTTTGGCGGCGAGCAATTAGACAAACAGTACACATCAACAACCTTTCTATATCAAATGATATTTTTTATATACTTTCACTTCTTTTTTGCCTTTTTAGGATTATTTTTTAGATCAAGCACATATTTTGGAAGGACCGATAGTTCTTGTTAGGGCTACCGTATTTTCCGCCGTACACGTCGCACCGCCGTACACGTCGCATTAGTCCAATTATGTCCAATAAAGTGGAAAAATCCATAAACATGTTGCACCGCCATATAAGTCACATCTATTATGCGTCACCGCTGACGCATCGTGTATGTTACGTGTCACCACTGACAACCCGGAAATGTGGGCCGGTGTTTTGCCCAAAATGGATTGGCTGCCAAATGGCCACAGCGTGCACGGAAGGACTTTAACAAGATTAACACTTAAAAACAATTATTTGTTTGCTGAAAATTATAGCAAAGATGTGTCTGAGCTGAACTTTTCCTTAATAAATGCACGTAATGGTCAAATCAGCTAGATTTAAAAAGAGTTTCGCTGTGTCAAGTTTGCACCCACATCTAGTGGAAACCTGCATGTCTTTAAAATTTAACAAGATAAACACCTTAAAAAATATATTTGTTTGCTGACATTATAGTAAAAGTGTGTCTCAGTTGAACTTTTCTTAATGAATGCACTTTGACGGTTAAAACATGGCAAAATGACGCAGACGAAATAAAGCGGCTTTAAAATTACTACACGCCATCTGCCCATAATGATGACAGAAACACCTATTTATTTTATGTTTTTTATTCAAACTCGTTGAATTCTTCATCTTCTGTGTCGCTGGCGAAGAGTTCTGCCAACTCCTGAGGAAGGTGATTTAGCGCTGCCTCTTCTTCCTCCCCGGGGCTGTCGGAGTCCTCCTCCACGTCAGCTCCAGCTCCAGCTGCTCCAGCTAAGATCCCTGCCTTTCTGAAACCGACTGGATGATATTTTTGGTGACAGAGGTCCGGCTTTATCGATTCATCCGAGGACCTGCTGGAACGTCGCATGGCGCATCCGTCCCGTAGCCGTGAAGATGTGCTCACCGTTCACCATCCACTCCTCCCAAAGGCGGCGCAGAGCTGCTTTGAAGCTGCGGTTGACAGAAATGTCTAGAGGTTGAAGCACTTTGGTCAAGCCTCCCGGTATGATGGCAGGAATGGAGTTGCACGCTTTTATTTTATCCTTAAATAGACTATATGCCACTGGGGGTCGTGACGTACTTCCGGTAAAATGCGACACACATCCGCCTGTTCCGGTTCCCATCCACTGCCGTTGTTGCTAGCATTAGCTCCTAGTAGCAAACCATGACAACGACCCGAAACGGGTAGCGGCTGCGCGCTACCGGCACTACACCTGAGTACCGTTGTGTCCACCCACCTGTCGGAACAGCTGTTCCGAGGGGGGGTTTCGGCGAAGATTTATCGCGGCTATCCGTAGGAGGAACGTCGCAATAATTTTATATGGGTTTATATGTGTATGGAGTTATTATTGGTGTGTATGCAGATGTTTTGTTAATTGTATTTAGTCATTTATGTTCGTGTCTTTCCCGCTAACCGGAAGTGCGCCGTCTGTGTTATGACTGCGGGAGTGCTGGAACAGAAGCCAGTGGCATATAGTCTATTGCAGCGTGATGTGCGCGCGCATGCTGTCCATCACCAGCAGGGCTTTTTTTGCTCTAAAAAAAATCAGTCTGGCCGCTTCGTGTAGCACTTTGTAAGCCACACGCTCATCATGTTTGTGTCCATCCACCCCTTCTCATCCGCTGGATTTAAATAGTTTTGCTTTGGTTTCCAAACGTGCGCGCGCAGGGAGCGGAAACCTTCATCTCTTTAAAATGTAACAAGATAAACAACTAAAAATATATATTTGTTTGCTGACATTATAGTAAAGATGTGTCTCCGCTGAACTTTTCTTAATAAATGCACTTTGACGGTTAAAATGTGGCCAAATGAAGCCGACGAAATAAAGGGGCTTTAAAATTACTACATGCTCACCCGCCCATAATGTTAATAATAATAATAATAATAATGAATTTAATTTGTAACACACTTTTCATTAACAAAAATCTCAAAGTGCTACAAAGTGCAACTAAAATCAATGATCAAATAAAAACAAGTGATGCAATCAAGTAAAATCAATGATAAAACAACAAAAATCAATAACAAAATCAATTAAAAACAATGATAATATCAACTAAGATCAAAGATAAAATCATGTGGAGGCAGAATAGGCTCGCTTAAAAAGAAATGTCTTTAAGCCTTGTTTAAAGTCAACCAGTGACTGTGGAGCTCTCAGGTAGTCAGGGAGGGAGTTCCAGAGGCGGGGGGCAGCCACACAGAATGCCCGGTCTCCCATGGTCCTTAATTTGGTTTGTGGAATGTGAAGTAGATTACTGTTCTGTGATCGAAGAGACCGGGTGGATGAATATGGTGCAAGAATGTCCTTTAGATAATCTGGTGAAGTTCCGTGTAAGCATTGATGTGTAATGAGAGCAGTTTTGTACTGAATTCTGTAGGTGACAGGAAGCCAATGGAGGTTATGGAGAATGGGTGTAATATGTTCAAATTTACGAGCTCTCAACAAAATCCTTGCTGCACTGTTTTGAATATATTGAAGTTTCTGAAGATTTTTGCCAGGGATTCCAATAAACAGGGAGTTGCAGTAGTCGAGCCTGGAGGAGACAAAGGCATGGACGAGTTTCTCAGCATCAGAAAAAGTCAGAGATGGGCGAAGTCTGGAGATGTTTCGAAGATGGAAGAAGCAAGTTTTAAACTTTCATTCATTCATTCAACCTTTATTTATACAGGCTAGCCTCGTTGAGTCACGGGGACTCATTTACAAGAGATGCTAAACAGATGCTTAATGTGATTTTCAAATGTAAGATGAGAGTCCATTTTTATTCCAAGATTTGTAACAGAGGTGGAGAGGGGGATGTCTTGTCCAGAAAAGGAAATTGTTGTTATAGTTGATGTTTGTACCTGGTGAGGGGTGCCAATCAGTATGGCCTCAGTCTTGGAGCAGTTTAATTGAAGAAAGTTCTGATTCATCCATGCCCTTATTTCCTCCAGGCAGGTAGAGAGGGCAGTGAGTGAAGATGGAGATGACAATGGTGATGATGATGATGCTCCAGTCCTGATGTAAAGCTGTGTATCGTCGGCATAACAGTGAAAAGAAATGTTGAACTGATTAATAATTTGACCTAAAGGCAGCATGTAAAGGGAAAATAGCAGGGGCCCCAGAACTGACCCTTGAGGGACACCACAGGAGACACAGACAGTCTGGGAAGTGGCATTGCCAAGACTAACACATTCCAGCCTATTGGAGAGGAAAGATTTGAACCAGTCCAGGACAGTGTCACAGAGACCGACCTCCACATGAAGACGGTGGAGGAGGACACTATGGTCCACAGTGTCGAAAGCTGCAGTGAGGTCAAGGAGGACAAGGAGGGAGGGAGAACCAGTGATGACAGAATTTATTTATTTATTTATTTATTTTTATTCAAACCCGTTGAATTCTTCATCCTCTGTGTTGCTGGTGAAGAGTTCTGCCAAACTCTTGAGGTAACAGGTAGTTCAGACCTCCAGAGAGCAGGAGGCCGTGCTGCAACAGAGTGAGTACGACCAGATGAGTCTGCTGTCGGACACATGAGCTGGGAATGCTTGGTGGACCCTAGCGGCCGAAAGTGGTACTGCTCCATTACTAATTGATCTACTATGAGAAGGTGCTATTTAAAAGACTGAGCTGAATACAGCTCCTTAGACTGAAGAAGTCTTTTGGATGAAAGACAAAACGTTTCTACAATTTTTTTTGTTTTGTTTTGTTTTGATTTTTGAATGTCCAGAGGACCAGATTTATCTTTTTTAGATTTTTCTACTTGGATTATTGAGCAGGCATCAGAAGGTTACTTATTTTTAGCTCCTATTCATACACCAGTGGGACACACATTGTAATGAGGGGTTCAGTGTCCTGCCTCAGTACACTTTGACTTGTGACTGGATGTTGGTGAAATCAAACCCCCAACTTCAAGGATTCCTGTTTCCCCTGTTCTCTACACTAACCAACTCCTACAGCTCTTTAGTAGTAGGCGGAGCCAGTTGGAATCAGCTGTCTCTAGCACTTTGCCATTGATAAGTACAACTCAACACCGTTCTCGTTTTATCGATTCTTCTCAGGTATAGGTTATTTGCCACTGTGACTTGTTTCCCAGCTCTGTGGGTGGTATTGTCAATGTAAAGTGGGCAGTATTGTAACTGGTCAAGCCATTCCGCCCATTGTGGTCCTTAATCGCCTTATAACCTGACTTCATTTCTTTAGCTTATCTCAGCACTGCTTAGAAGTCTGTGTGTTGCCATGCTGCCCCATCATCTCTGATATTTCTCTGTGCCACATTTTTCCTCTTGTGCCACCATCTGTCAACACAGTGAGGAAGTGGTGGTTCAGATGTAATTTGCAGTTTTGAGAGACGGTGAACACCATGGTCAGGTCGCCAGTCCATCACAGGGACACATAAGACAAATGAGACAAAAAAACATTCACTCTCTCACTCACACCTAGGGACAATTTAGAGTTGCCATTCAGAAAATGCATGTTTTTAGTCGGCGGGAGGAAACCAGAGTACCCGGAGAAAATCCACACATGATGGAGAGAACATGCAAACTCCACTCAAACAAGTCCCGGGCTGGGATTTGAAAGGGCAACCTTCTCGTTGAGAGGCAACAGCTCTACCAACTAAGCCCCTTCTCTGGACCTTCTGCGATGACTCAAACTATTTCAGCCAAACTGTCTTGCCTAACTTTTGTCTCCAAAATGATCAACCTGAGCAATCCCTAAATGACATACTCATATCTAACCCTGTCCATTTTGATCACTCCCAGTGAAAATCTTAACATCTTCACCACCAACTCAAAACCATACATCATAGTAAGTCTCACTCCTTTTGTCATATACTTTTGTTATAAATCCTTTTTTTTGGTCTGAATTTTACTTTCCTACAAAAAATAAATAAACAATAATAAAATGTCATGGGCCCTGTTATTTCTTTTCTTAGTTTTTTCTTGTTATGAACCATCAAGTTCCTAGTTTAAATGAAGAGCATCTCAGAGTGACCGCAGCAGAAGTGAGAGGCAGTCTCAGAAGGATCAACCCTCATAAAGCAACCGGACCAGACAACATCCCAGGGAAAGTTCTGAAGGAATGTGCGGACCAGCTCTGTGAGGTGCTGGCTGACATCTTCACCACCTCACTTGCACTGGAGTCAGTTCCCACCTGCCTGAAGACCGCCACCATCATCCCAGTCCCAAAGAGCTCCACAGTGACTGGTCTGAATGACTATAGACCGGTGGCCCTCACCCCGATAGTCGCTAAATGTTTTGAGAAACTGGTCATGTCCCACATCAAGACAACCGTCAACATCAACGAGGACCCTCATCAATATGCATACCGCGAGAACCGATCAACAGAGGACGCCATCTCCTCTGTGGTCCACACTGCTCTCACCCACCTGGATCAGAAGGACTCATACGTGCGTCTGCTCTTTGTGGACTTCACATCTGCCTTCAACACCATGATCCCCCAAACTCTGATAGACAAACTATCCACACTTGGACTAAGCCCCTCCATTTGTAACTGGGTACTAGACTTCTTAACAAACAGACCACAGTCCGTGAAGATCCACAACTTCTCCTCCTCCACCATAACCCTCAGCACTGGCTCTCCTCAAGGATGTGTGCTGAGCCCTCTTCTGTTCACTCTGCTCACATATGATTGTACAGCCACACATCCAGGCTGTCATATTGTTAAGTTTGCAGATGATACAGCGGTGGTGGGATGCATCACAAACAATGATGAGTCCAGCTACAGACAGGAGGTGGAACACCTGGAGAGCTGGTGCAAAGAGAATAACCTTCACATGAATGTGAAGAAGACAAAGGAGATGATTGTGGACTTCAGAAGGAACAAACACACCCACACCCCACTGAACATAAGTGGATCTGCAGTGGAAGTGGTCTCCAGCTACAAATACTTGGGTGTACACTTGAATGATAACCTCAGCTGGAGCAACAACACCACCAGCCTGATCAAGAAAGGTCATCAGAGACTCTACTTCCTCAGACGGCTGAGACGAGCTGGTCTGAGCAGCCCAGTCCTCACCTCCTTCTACAGGTGTGCAGTGGAGAGCATCCTGTGCTCCAGCATCAACGTGTGGCATGGAGGCTGCACAGTTGAAGAGAGGAAAGCTCTACAGAGAGTGGTGAAGGCTGCACAGAAGTCTGTTGGAGTCAGTCTCCCCACCATCACAGACATTTACACCTCCAGATGCAGGAAAAGAGCCACCTGCATCATGAAAGACCTCACTCACCCAGCACACTCACTCTTTGCCCCACTCCCCTCAGGACGGAGGTTGAGGAGCATCAAATGTAGAACCACTAGACTGAGGAACAGCTTCTACCCTGAGGCTGTTAGACTCATGAATAAATAAATAATAAGAATAAACACTGCAAAATATCACATCATGCTGATGCTGATCTGTTTTCTTGTTGCTGTGTTCATCTGTGACCATCTGCTCATACAGACTCATGTTCGTGCTGCTGTTTATAATGATGTTTTTCCACTACATTAGGGCTTAGTGTATTACTAGTTGATGTTTTTCTTAGTTAATTCTAGATGTTATTACTGTTTTTCTCTTGCATTTGTTGTTGGATGTAACTGGGACCCCGTGTACATAATCTCGTTTTCATCACATGTACCACATGCGGTGCAAATGACAATAAAGACTCTCTGACTCTGACTCTGACTCTAAATATGGCCAAACATCCAAGCATTCACATGAGCTGAATCTGAATACTGTAGGCACATTGAGTTGAGTTAAAATTAAGTGTCTCTAAAACACATTTACATTCCATGTAGTGCTGTTTTGATTCATGACTCTTTTCTGTATTCCAGGTAAAAAGCCCAAATTTTGTGTTCATTATCTATCCATTTTATTTGTTCCAGAGAGCCAATTAGCTTTCTTTTTTTCTGAACCCATTAAGAATAAATTTCCAGTGTCAGGACAGGGAGTTTGGACCACATTCTGAATATTGATTAAACCAATCTGAACTATTTATCTGCTTACAACAGTCAACACATCTTTCATTACAGTATGATTAAGTGTACACACAGCTAACAGAGTCCACTTATCAACCCATGTTCATTTTTATTGTCCTTACAGATGAAAATTATGGTAGCATCATTTACATCATTTATCACTCTCTTTCCCACCCAGAGAAAGAAAATGATTCATGCAGTCTTTAAAAGGCTTTAAAAGGGTAAATTAGAGCAAAAAATTAATATGCCGAGAGAAAATGGTGGAAATGAAACAGCAAATGTCAAAAGGTCACAGACAGTGGAATTGTGGACCTGTTAGCTCTTATTTGACACATGGATTAAAGGAACAATACTAAGTTGCTTTAAATTGCATTTATCTAATAGATTCCAGTTTGTTGATGTTATTAATGAATCTTCTCACACCAGAGTTAGTCATGGAGTTCCTCAGGGATTAGTACTTGGACCTGTGTGTGGGCTTTTACTGGATAACTAAAAGACATCATCTTTTTAAGCCTTGCTATACTGATGACACTGTTCTATTTACCCATAATGCCTGGTGGAAAATTATGATTATAATAGATGCAATAGTGATGTGTGGATATTTTAAATATTGATGTATGTATTGTTGAACAAGTGTTTATCACATTTCTGACTGAATTTTTCAATAAACTTTCATAAAAAAATGATAGGACTTGTTGTACATCTAGTCTAAACTATTTAATTTTGTGTCTTACTTTCTAGTTTGCATTTTTGTCTGCCTGCCTTGTGAAGAGTGCTGTGATGGATAGACAGACAGCTACATGGTTACCATTGTGATCTGAATGAGCCACTTGTAGCAGTTTTGACATTTCTTTAGATCTTGGTTCTTTTATAATACCTATATGAATGATACAGTTTATACATATAAATGTAGTTACAGTATTACAGATACAAATTCTGAACAACAATTGTTTCCCTAATGTTAGGCTGTATTAGCACAAACCACAAATGTAACCATCTACCAGGAATGTAATATTGGTATCAGAAAGGTCACTGAATTTTGGCATATTGAACTTGTCATCAACAATAAAATAGCCTTGGCCAATAATGCTCCTTGCAAGAAGTTGTTCTGACAGGCTGGGGCCGAAAATGTCAAATTGTTATATAGCTGTCATCTCAAGAGTCTGTAATGAGGAAGATGATACCACTCAGACCAGAGCACTCAGATAGGTAATGATAGTCACACAGAGGGTCAGACTCTGGAATATTTTCTTATGTGTCACTTCCTACCTCTGACCGGAGCCAAATGTGATCGTCAAACTCCATGCCTGACAATTACTGTTCCATTGTTGGACAATAATAGGTACGCCTCGGCTTCACTGTGAAGTGGTAATTGCTGGGCTCTACATGCACACAGGATTTTAGAGTTGCTTTTTAGATGACAAAACATGGGAGGGCAGAATAGATTGTGCTTTTTATTTTTTCTCCTGCATGGTGGAGTTTGTATGTTCTGTCTGTGAATGCGTGGGTTTTCTCCGGGTATTCCAGTTTCCTCCCACAGACCAAAAACATGCATGTTAAACTGATTGGTAACTCTAAATTGTCTCTAGGTGTGAGTGAGAGAGTGAATGGTTGTTTGTCTTGTTTGTCTCTAAGTGTCCCTGTGATGGACTGGAGACCTGTCCAGGGTGTCCCCCACCTCTCGCACAGTGATAGCTGGATATGAGCACCAGTGACCCCGCGACCCGATAAAGAAAAAGTGGGTAAAGATGATGGATGGATGGATGGATGGATGGATGGATAGATAGATGGATGGATGTTTTTTCCCACATATTTATGGGTGGCTCTTGTGGTTTGACTGATTTGGGGGAGTGAGGCGATGATGTGATGCAGACCATCCATGTGTAATGGCTGAAATTGTTTTGTAGATATGTTTTAAGTATATTGTGATCAATAATTTTTCTTTTTCAAAATTAAATTAAAAGCGTAAACATTCTTGCTGGAATGCTCATCACCTTTCATCCAAGAGTTTCAAACTAAGATCATCTTATGATGAGAAGAGAATTGTAGTCATTTTACTCAATTCTGTAAAAAAATAAAAATATAAAAGATTCTTCATGATCTCATGGGATATTGTGAGATCTCATGGTTAAAGTCTGTGTTGGGGATGATTCTTAACAACTACCACATTTTAGTTCAACATCTGTGAAATTTACTGAATAACAGACATTTTTGCGTTGGCTATGTTGATTAGCTGTGACGGCCATCTTGAGTTAGATTGCCTCCGTAATATTTTCAGCTACAGACATCTATCCAATAATTAATTTTTGAAGGTTTCATCAAAATCTGTCCAGTGACATGAGATATTTTGCTAACAGACAAACAGGGTTACCTAGAAAAGTTAATGCCAAGGTTTTGAGTCAAACTTTTCACAATGAGTAGCCTTTGAAGTTTGTGAAATGATTCTCAACTACTACCACACCAAATTCTAGGTCAGTATTTGTAAAATTGTATGAATTATAGCCCTTGTGTTTTTAAAGTCAGTTGTCTGTGCCAGCCATCTTGAATTGGGTTGACCCCAAAAGTTATTCAGTTTATATGTACATCTGTTTATTATTTTCTGATAATTTAATTTAAAAGATTTCCAGTAATTCTTGGGATATTTTGCTAACAAACCAACACACAAACGGGCACAAATCATGATTACTTAATTACTGTCTACCTTTGCCTTTCAGTAGCAGGCAATAATGACAGGAAACACATTCAACTGAACTGTCTGAGGACATAAAGATGACAAAAGTTTCCAGATAAGATATTTATTAACCTTTATTTAACCAGGCAAATCCCATTGAGATCACAGAGCTCTTTTGCAAGGGAGGCCTGAACCTGAAGGCAGCCTAACATAATGTTTTGGTTTGAAACAAATACCAAAACAAATACTTTATGAGCTTAAGTGTCATTGTTTTGTCTGTTCCTACAGGATGAACCAGGCTCCTCGAAGTGGCTTTGAGGAGGATGTAGGAACCAAAACAACTCATCATCTCATGTACCCAGAAAGTGCCATAGACCTGGACAATGCCACTAGTCTGGTGCTAATCCCTTTCAAGACTCTGGACCTGCAGTGGATTATTAGTGCTCTGACTACAGGCACTATTAAACAGTAAGTGTCTTATTGTCCCGTTGCTCTGGTGTTGCTGGACCTTACAGCAGCATTTGACACAGTAGACCACACTGTCCTTCTATCTCGACTTCAACATTATGTTGGAATATCGGGTATAGCACTCAAGTGGTTCACTGCCTACTTGACCAACAGAACATTCTCTGTCATGTTGGATAATCTCTCTTCCTCCACTGCCGTTCTCTCTTGTGGTGTGCCACAAGGTTCTATTCTTGGTCCTCTCCTCTTCTCACTGTACATGCTGCCTCTTGGATCAGTGATAGCCAGCCATAACTTTTCATTTCACTGCTATGCTGATGATGTACAAATTAATTTACCAATGAAACCCAAAAACAGTAATCTTCTCATTCCTTACGCTGATTGTATTGCTGACATTAGAGAGTCAGAGTCAGAGAGTCTTTATTGTCATTTGCACCACATGTGGTACATGTGATGAAAATGAGATTATGTACACAGGGTCCCAGTTACATCCAACAACAAATGCAAGAGAAAAACAGTAATAACATCTAGGATTAACTAAGAAAAACATCAACTAGTAATACACTAAGCCCTAATGTAGTAGAAAAACATCATTATAAACAGCAGCACGAACATGAGTCTGTATGAGCAGATGGTCACAGATGAACACAGCAACAAGAAAACAGATCAGCATCAGCATGATGTGATATTTTGCAGTGTTTATTCTTATTATTTATTTATTCATGAGTCTAACAGCCTCAGGGTAGAAGCTGTTCCTCAGTCTAGTGGTTCTACATTTGATGCTCCTCAACCTCCGTCCTGAGGGGAGTGGGGCAAAGAGTGAGTGTGCTGGGTGAGTGAGGTCTTTCATGATGCAGGTGGCTCTTTTCCTGCATCTGGAGGTGTAAATGTCTGTGATGGTGGGGAGACTGACTCCAACAGACTTCTGTGCAGCCTTCACCACTCTCTGTAGAGCTTTCCTCTCTGCAACTGTGCAGCCTCCATGCCACACGTTGATGCTGGAGCACAGGATGCTCTCCACTGCACACCTGTAGAAGGAGGTGAGGACTGGGCTGCTCAGACCAGCTCGTCTCAGCCGTCTGAGGAAGTAGAGTCTCTGATGACCTTTCTTGATCAGGCTGGTGGTGTTGTTGCTCCAGCTGAGGTTATCATTCAAGTGTACACCCAAGTATTTGTAGCTGGAGACCACTTCCACTGCAGATCCACTTATGTTCAGTGGGGTGTGGGTGTGTTTGTTCCTTCTGAAGTCCACAATCATCTCCTTTGTCTTCTTCACATTCATGTGAAGGTTATTCTCTTTGCACCAGCTCTCCAGGTGTTCCACCTCCTGTCTGTAGCTGGACTCATCATTGTTTGTGATGCATCCCACCACCGCTGTATCATCTGCAAACTTAACAATATGACAGCCTGGATGTGTGGCTGTACAATCATATGTGAGCAGAGTGAACAGAAGAGGGCTCAGCACACATCCTTGAGGAGAGCCAGTGCTGAGGGTAATGGTGGAGGAGGAGAAGTTGTGGATCTTCACGGACTGTGGTCTGTTTGTTAAGAAGTCTAAGACCCAGTTACAAATGGAGGGGCTTAGTCCAAGTGTGGATAGTTTGTCTATCAGAGTTTGGGGGATCATGGTGTTGAAGGCAGATGTGAAGTCCACAAAGAGCATGCGCACGTATGAGTCCTTCTGATCCAGGTGGGTGAGAGCAGTGTGGACCACAGAGGAGATGGCGTCCTCTGTTGATCGGTTCTCGCGGTATGCATACTGATGAGGATCCTCGTTGATGTTGACGGTTGTCTTGATGTGGGACATGACCAGTTTCTCAAAACATTTAGCGACTATCGGGGTGAGGGCCACCGGTCTATAGTCATTCAGACCAGTCACTGTGGAGCTCTTTGGAACTGGGATGATGGTGGCGGTCTTCAGGCAGGTGGGAACTGACTCCAGTGCAAGTGAGGTGGTGAAGATGTCAGCCAGCACCTCACAGAGCTGGTCCGCACATTCCTTCAGAACTTTCCCTGGGATGTTGTCTGGTCCGGTTGCTTTATGAGGGTTGATCCTTCTGAGACTGCCTCTCACTTCTGCTGCGGTCACTCTGAGATGCTCTTCATCTGGTGATGAGGTGAGTCTGGTGCTAGCTGGTCTGTTTGGGTCTTCAAAACGTGCATAAAACTAATAATACTAATAATACTAATAGTCGCTTTGCTCCTTTCCTCCCCGACCTCCCCCCCTGCGCGGCTTCTTGTCTTGTCTGCAGCTTCTCAGGAAAGCACCTCGAACGCAGATTAAGATGGATTGGATGGTATGGGCAATCAATTCTACTGACAAGATTTCAACAAAAGGCAAGGCATGGGGGAGCCGGCCCATCCCCGCAGACGAACCGGGAGGATACGCCATGGATTCCTGGAGCCGATGGAATGGTGACGCATCTCGCTCTCTGTACTGTGCTCTGTGGGGACGTGAAGAATCTGGATTAAATTGGATTATGATGGCAGCACTTTGCTTTTTGGCGTTTTGTGGAGCACTGGCCTATCGGCAAATGAGGGAGAATTAGCAGGACTTAATGCTGGAGCACCCGAAGTCTGATCTGCGCCGTGACCTCGAAAATCAGCTGTTTACGAGCTAATCCGGAAGGTGAACACGATCTCTGAGGATCGTTGATCACCCGCACGGCTTGGGACTCTGGACGCTGTACTGGTCAACATCTAAGGGGGCCATATGGATCAGTGGAAAAAGTCCCGAATTGGATCATACTGTATTTGGATCAGAGTTGCCCAGCAGGACTCAAGGCTGCAGAAAATTACACTGTGGGCCTGAAGTGAAAAATATTTCTCATCCTTATCTGACTTACCCTAAACAGCCTTGGAAAAAGGCTGGATATCAAATTTCTCCTGAGACGTGTTTACTGAGGACAAACAGCTGCCTATCACTACCCAGTCCCAGATCCAGGAATACACCTCTCCTTAAACTATGAGGGGCTCCGAGACACCTCTCTGGTTTCTGTGTGGACAGTCCCTGGGCCATCCTCCCAAACTCTTTGATGTTGGTTTGGTTTTTTTCACCCCCAGGTCTGTTAATGTGCTTCTTTTTTTTTTTGTTGTTGTTAATTTTCATCCCTCCATACTGTGTTTTTCCCCTTCTGTCCTCCCGAGTTTGTGTTTTTTGATTTTTGGGTTGTCAAGTGATGACCTGTGGGGAGGGCTTCTGTGAGGATTCAGGTTATTATTTTTTTTCAGTGATCCTTGGTTTGTGCATTTTCAGCCTCATATGTTTATTAGCTTTCCCCAGTGTTTTCCCTTGAGGTTATTCTGCTTCTGCCCCGCCCACTCTCACCTGATCCTTGTTGTCCATTCACAGGTTTTTGTTGTTTTGCCCATTAGTTTGTCCGTATGCTTACTACCTCGTGTTCTTCCCCAGTGGCACTTTATTCTGTTCACAGTCTCTTTTGGTTGCCCTTGTAAATTCCCATGTTTGATTTCTACTTTTAGTAAGTACTCCACTGCCTTGACAAACTTTGAATTTTATTACTGGTAATTAAATTAATTTGCAGTCATGACAGCACGATGGCTCAGTGATAAGCACTGTTGCCTCACAGCCAGAAGGTCCTGGGTTCAATCCCCGGTTGGACCTGGGATCTTTCTGTGTGGAGTTGGCATGCTCTTCTCGTGCTTGCATGGGTTTTCTTCGGTTACTCGGATTTCCTCCCACAGATTTTGTTTGAAGAGATGTTGACCAGCCCTGCTTGGCACTGAGTGCACCATGTGTTGTCCTCATTGACACTATTCTAACACCAGACCAGGGGTCACCAACGTGGTGCCCGCGGGCACCCGGGTGCCCCCAAGGACCATTTGAGGTGCCCCCGGACCTGTTCTAAAAACAGCACAACTCACTACTAAGCTGCATTTAAAATTTCATTTTATTCAGTTGTTATTCTTTTTTTGTATTTATAAATATTTTTAAATGTCTATCTTAAAAATATGTTCTTAAAAATATGTTTATTATACTTTTTTTTCAATTTACGCTTTGTTATTTCCGAAGAGTTTATCAAACTGGTGCCCTTTGTATGACCCCGTACCCACGAAGTAGCTCTCAGTTTCGAAAAGGTTGGTGACCCCTGCACCAGGCTGTTGTGATCACAACCACTCATCATTTTCTTTATTCCTCCCATTGCTAAAAGTACAATCATTTTTAAAACTTTGAAACAGGAAATTTCACCTTTAGTTTCTCCTAATCATTAGCTTGATTACTGGACATGAAGACAAAACTGAGCCACTGCCAGTGAGTCTATTACTCTCACATGCTATAAAGTCTCCAAGAAAATGGTGCCAAGAATTATGCAGCTGGCCTCGAGCCAAAAGGATCCTTCTGCTTCATTGCAATGAACTTTACTGTCAGTAATGTCAGCTTAAGCCCAAAAGCCATAATATCCAAACTGAATGTTGTATTTTACTCAAAATTCTTCTTGTTTTCAATAAAACTGGGCCTCAAGACAAACGAAAGGTGTGGAAAAACCACAGAACGTACTATTGCATGTTTAAATTTCTGTTCATCCATTTGAATAATACACACCTTAATATGTTATCATCAAAATGCTAGACTCTAGAAACACATCATGCAGCTTCTATTGAATTCATATTGCAAACGGAAGATAAAACTGAAGACATTTTTCACGTTAACTAAATGTGGGCTCCTCACAGATGCTGCACACACCTCTGTTGAAATATTTAGTGTCTTCTCTATAACAGCTTCACACCAGATGCTCTCGTGATGAAAGGTGGAAAATGGAATGAAGAGAAAAAAAAATGACTAAGCTTCACTTTAATATTTTAAATTTGCCGCAGTACATCTATATTAAGATGTTAGGCTTTTATTTTTCATTGTTGAGTATGCTTATTGTAATAATGTAATTAGAGCTTTTATGGTTGTTTTAAGTTGTTGAGTAAACATATATTTTTTTGTGTTTTACAGGACATATTTACCTGTTACGTCTACAATAAAGGCAAACAAAAATAAGGTGAGTATTTCATTTATCTAATCCCATTAGTTGAAATAATAAGCCACTATGATGCCATTGATTTTCCAACAAGCACATCTTTATGATTAAAACTCATAAAGAGCAGATTTCTTAGTGCTACCATCGTCCAGTGTGTGATTTCTATCATGTGCCTGAATTTATATTGTTTTTAATACCACTTTACAATAAGGCTCCCCTTATAATTACTAATAAATAGTTATTAATTCCTCTATAAACACTTTATACATCATTAATAATTATTTATTATGCATTATTTAATGCATAGCAGTAATTAAAGGTGACAGAGAGACTAAACTGACCAGTTTCTTGCCAAATAATGAGCCAAATCTGCCATCTATATATTTCATCTAGAGTTAAATTAAACATTTCCGACTAAGTTACTACCTTGTAATCACAATAAGCTTTTGTAAACCTATTTCTTTAGCATATTATTATTAATATTGTAGTTTTTCACTGCATTATCAGTGTCTATAACTAATAATAAATCCTAAAAATATTACGTTTACAAATGCTTATTATGGTTCTGCAGTTCCTCTTCAACTTTAGTCTGACCCAGGAGAAGGTTCCAGTGTTGTGGAAAACCTCCTGCTTTGTTCCAGTACCAAAGAAAACTCACCCATCAGTCCTCAATGACTATAGACCTGTTGCCCTGACATCCCACATCATGAAGGTCCTAGAGAGACTTCTGTTGGTCCACCTGACTAAACAAACAACCACATATCAGGACCCACTGCAGTTTGTTTATCGGCGTGGACTTGGAGTTGAAGATGCCATCATACACCTGCTTCAAACTCATTGTCATCTAGAAAAGACAGAAGCACTGTGAGAGCAGGGGCACAACTACAAATTTTTGAGGTGGATGCGAAAACATCAACGGCGCCCCCCCCCCTTTTTTTTTTACCTGCCGCCTCATACAGCTTTCCTCCCTTAGTCATGCACTTAGAAAATACAGTAGCAATATTACAGATTTTTTTAATGTTACATATTATATCAGGTGATCATTCCAATCATAAACAAATAAGAAGTTTAATAAAGTAAAAATATATAACAATAGTGGTAATCAGTGCTCAATATTTTATGTAGCGAAAATATGAAATCTTAACAGCCTGCAGTCCATGTCAGAGTTTTAACATTTATGACATTTAAACTGTTACTTTCCGTGAAAGAAGACAATGAAAGATGGTCATCAGAAATTCAAACCATCATGGTATACAGTATAGGTTTTTGTTGCCTCCCTAATGTAATTATTCCTACCTGATGTCATCACTTGTCTCCTCTATCACTGACCTCGTGTCTGTCTCCTTCACCCTTTGTCTGTGGCATTCTGCACTAAGTCATATGGTCAAAAAAGCATTATACATTAGTTGTAAAAATTACAGATCTTAATACAGTTTTTAAAAATAATGTTTACATGTTATTGCTTAGCTGTTCCCTCACTTCCACCTGCATTAGACCAACCTGTTGCCTTCCCCAGTCTGTCTTGATTCCTCTGTCATCTTCTCTTCCTCCTCTCCATCCTCACAGCTGAATGACATTAATTTTGTGTTAAGTAGGTTTAAAAATACAGCAGTCAAACCACAATAGAAATGAAACTTTCACAAATAAGAAAGATGATGTTACGTTTCTTATGGAAAAACAGGAAATCCAGAATACGCTTAACATTACTATACCTCCCGTATGATCGGGGAGGCTTGAAATGCCCTAATTTTCAGTGGTACTATTATGCAGTACATCTTAGGTCTATGATGTTTTATTATAGTAAACATTCCCCACATTGGGTTGATATGGAAACACAAGATTTAACAGTAACACTCCCAGCATATTTATATTCCAATTCAATAATGAAGCTCCTGAAACAAACTAAAAACCCATTTCTTAAAAACACAATTAGAGTATGGAGAGATGTTAAAAAAATTCTAAACGATTCAACTAATTTATCTTTATTCAGCCCAGTGTGGGGAAACCAATTCTTTTTACCAGGTAAAACGGACCCAACATTTAAAGAATGGAAGGATAAAGGTCTCCAAAGGATTGAACACTTGTATGAATCAAATTCAGACACACTAATGAGCTTTCAAGAGTTACAGACTAAATTTAATATAAATAAGAATCAATTTTTTAAATATCTTCAACTCAGAAATTTTATAAAAACAACTCAGAACAATGTGCTGACAAAACCTCTAAAATCAATTTTAGAAGAAATGCTAACAAAAGATAGTTTAAAAAAAGGTATTATATCAGATTTTTATCAGTTATTGACATCATATTCTCTTGAAGGATCACAGGATAGATTTAATGCTTGGAAAGAAGACATAATAATGGAACTATCAGAGGAAGACTGGAAAAGAGCATGTACTCTTGCTCACACTAGCTCTATTAATACAGCTTTAAAAATGATTCATTACAAGTGGTTAATGCGGGTTTACATAACTCCTGTAGACCTTAATAAATACAATGGGGAGATACCTGATGTTTGTTCAAAATGTGTTGAGGAAAAGGGAACTTTGGTACATTGTATGTGGTACTGCAGGGAAATTATGTTATTTTGGACTGAAGTAAAAAATATAATTGAGAAAATCATTTCTAAACAAATAATTTTGGACCCAAAACTGTTTTTGTTCGGTCTATATCCTGAAAGACATAATTATACTAATAATGAACAAAAGTTTATTGATTTAAGTTTGATTAATGCAAAAAGATGTATATCGCTATGTTGGAAAAACTTAAATAGACCTACTGCGAATCAATGGTTACAGCAAATGTTATCGGCTCTTCCTTTGGAAAGGATAACGTATTTGTTAAAGGGCAAGCAAGGACTGTTTGAGTGTGTTTGGAACCCTTTTATTTTGTATGTAAAAAGTCTGGACACTTTAAATGAAAATGCAAACAATTGAAGAGCGTGCTGACCGCAGTTCCAAAGACAATAATAAGAGAAGACATGTATAGTTGGACTCATTATAAAAGAAATGAACAATGAAAAAAGAATTTTGAGACATTTTGTTGTTGATTGTATTTTTGTTTTTTATTCCTTTTTATTTTTTATTTTTTTATTGTGTGGGTGGGGGTATTTTAATTAAGTTTGTTTATTGTATGAATGTTGGTTTAATTGTGTAAAAACTCAAATAAATATATTTTGGAAAAAAAAAAAGAAATGAAACTTTAATTTAAATGATCTCCTTGTTGGATAACAGTTACTGACTGGACATTTCATCTGATCTGACTTACCAGATACATCACAACACACACCACTGTAGTGATATTAAATAAGACATTTAAACTCAAGTGTCCCTCTGCCAAAAAGGTTGGTAACATGGGTCACCAACCTTTTTGAGTCTAAGGGCTATAGTGACACTGAGGACTAATTTGTCTGATACACACATAACTTGTACAACTCATCTTTAATTAAAGAATCAATAATAATAACCGTCAACATCAATGAGGACCCTCATCAATACGCATACCGTGAGAACCGATCAACAGAGGACGCCATTTCTTCCGTGGTCCACACTGCTCTCACCCACCTGGATCAGAAGGACTCATACGTGCGTCTGCTCTTTGTGGACTTCACATCTGCCTTCAACACCATGATCCCCCAAACTCTGATAGACAAACTATCTACACTTGGACTAAGCCCCTCTATTTGTAACTGGGTACTAGACTTCTTAACAGACAGACCACAGTCCGTGAAGATCCACAACTTCTCCTCCTCCACCATAACCCTCAGCACTGGCTCTCCTCAGGGATGTGTGCTGAGCCCCCTTCTGTTCACTCTGCTCACATATGATTGTACAGCCACACTTCCAGGCTGTCATATTGTTAAGTTTGCAGATGATACAGCGGTGGTGGGATGCATCACAAACAATGATGAGTCCAGCTACAGACAGGAGGTGGAACATCTGGAGAGCTGGTGCAAAGAGAATAATCTTCACATGAATGTGAAGAAGACAAAGGAGATGATTGTGGACTTCAGAAGGAACAAACACACCCATGCCCCACTGAAAATAGGTGGGTCTGCAGTGGAAGTGGTCTCCAGCTACAAATACTTGGGTGTACACATGAATGATAACCTCAGCTGGAGCAACAACACCACCAGCCTGATCAAGAAAGGTCATCAGAGACTCTACTTCCTCAGACGGCTGAGACGTGCTGGTCTGAGCAGCCCAGTCCTCACCTCCTTCTACAGGTGTGCAGTGGAGAGCATCCTGTGCTCCAGCATCAACGTGTGGCATGGAGGCTGCACAGTTGAAGAGAGGAAAGCTCTGCAGAGAGTGGTGAAGGCTGCACAGAAGTCTGTTGGAGTCAGTCTCCCCACAATCACAGACATTTATACCTCCAGATGCAGGAAAAGAGCCACCTGCATCATGAAAGACCTCACTCATCCAGCACACTCACTCTTTGCCCCACTCCCCTCAGGACGGAGGTTGAGGAGCATCAAGTGTAGAACCACTAGACTGAGGAACAGCTTCTACCCTGAGGCTGTTAGACTCATGAATAAATAAAAATAAAATAAAAAATAAACACTGCAAAATATCACATCATACTGATGCTGATCTGTTTTCTTGTTGCTGTGTTCATCTGTGACCATCTGCTCATACAAACTCATGTTCGTGCTGCTGTTTATTCCCACTATATTAGGCTTAGTGTATTACTAGTTGATGTTTTTCTTAGTTAGTTCTAGATGTTATTACTGTTTTTCTCTTTCATTTGTTGTTGGATGTAACTGGGACCTCGTGTACATAATCTCGTTTTCATCACATGTACCACATGCGGTGCAAATGACAATAAAGACTCTCTGATTCTGACTCTGATAAATGTACATATGAGTGAATAAATTGCAGCACTGCATTGGAACATAGCTGGGAACTGCCGCCACACCAGTTTAGCTTTCCTGTGTTAATGTCTCCTGAGTTTTATTGAGGTAATTCTTACACTTAGTGTGTTACACTAGTGTGTGGATGTGTGGGACATGTATCAAATATTCATAAAAATATTAAACAAATCACGTCTATAGGGGAGGCAACATTTATTTAACAGCCAAATATGGGACGATTCCTATTAGGCTAGCTTTAGCTAACCTGAATATTTACAAGCCTCCTGTCCTGCTCATACACTGACTGTACTTACCTAATATCTTTTAACCACATTGAAAGGCTTTTTTTCCATCCTGCCAACAACTTCCTTCTCCCTTTTTCTGTTTTGCACCCTGGATAGTTTTTTTTTTTCTGCCGCTCCAAAGTCAAGTGCACGAGTGAATAAAATAAATAAATAACGCGCCTGTGTGCGTTCTCTTAGGGGCACGTGTTCACACAGCACCTGTGTGTGAAGGGAGAGCAGAGAAATAGGAGGAGGGAGGTGAGGGAGCAGGGGGGTGCCTAATCAGTGCTGTTCCTGTTATTGTCATTTCATGCAGTTAAAGAAAATGCCTGCTAGAAAAACGTTTTTTTTTTTTTCTTTTTCTAAAGACGGTTTTGACGCCTCCATGCGGTGCATCCACGGCATAGTGGCCATTTGCGCCACTGTGTGAGAGTCATGTTCTTTGATTTCTCCAGTGCATTGAACACAATCCAGCCTGATCTGCTTTGTCAGAAACTCCAAAAGACTCAGGTGGAGTCCTCAACAATCACCTGGATCAAAGACTACCTGATAAACAGACCACAGTTTGTGAGACTGAAGGGTTGTGTGTCTAACCAGGTGGTCAGTAACTCAGGAGCACCACTGTACGGTACTCTCACCACTCCTTTTCACTCTGTACACTTCACTTCTTTAATGAAACCAGTATGAAGAGTTACAACAACATTTAATTTCTCTCTGAGATTAATAAAGTATTTTTGAATTGAATTGAATTAAGCTGAATTGAAATCCAGTCATAATTTGTACCTGTCAGTTAAAACACACAGGCAGAGTTTTACATGTAGTTTTTGGCTTTGTATCTGCAACACACACACACACACACAAAAAAGACTTGCAACTTGTGTAATTATTTAAAAAAAAAATACTAATCTTTTTACACATACAAACTACTATCTACACATGCACAAAGCACACAAGGTTATAAAACCAATTTAAAAGCACAAAATATGTGTGCCTTTTAGCAGCAATAATTGCCAGTACAGTAGTGGTATAGAGCTTTATCCTACACTAAATAAACTCTTTAAGTAGTTTAAAAGGACCTTTAACCCTCCCAGATTCATGGCAGCAACAGTAGCTAAGGTCATTGCTGATCTCTTCACGCTTGGCGTTGTGTTAACCCATGCATGCTTCAGAGCAGGAATTTGACCGAACCTCCTGCAGGACATCAGTCCATTTAATTAGCAGCTCCGGGATGATACTGAACTTTGTGATCCTGGAAGCAGCAAGACTAAACTGTTTTACACACAACTTTGATATGTTAGCTTTTTAAATAAATGAAGATGTGGTGAATCTGGGTTTTTGTATGCTTGAAGTCAAACTGGAATATATTAAAACCTGCTGAACCAGATCATTTTTATTACAGTTTTTTTTTTCCGGACTATAAGGTGCACCGGATTATAAGGTGCGTTAAGCGAAACAAAACAGTCAGGTGAGTCAAACTTTATTCAACTCATTCTCAAAAACCACATAAAACTGGTTCGAGGTCAGTAAGCACAACCAGAATTAATACATAAGGTGCACTGGATTACAAGGCTCACTGTTGATTTTTGAGAAAATTTAACGATTTTAAGTGTGCCTTATAGTCCGAAATATATGGTATGTTGCATTACGTGAATCTCTACAATTAAAAAAAAAGAGGTTGTTTCTTTTCCCTGTGACTGAAAAGCAGTCATTCTGTTTTTCTGTTTTTTGTAGGTGTTGATTTACAATCCAGCATTTTTAAAGTACGCCTACGAATCTTGGCTTGAAGGTCATGGACGATATCCATCAACTGGCTTCCTCAGCTTGCTTTTTGCTCTTCATTTATGTGATGAGGTAAACAAAGCTGCTCCAGTAAGAAACACACAACCGTTGAACCTGAAACTCAAAAACTGTTCAGTTTCTCATCTAAGACAAGTCACTGACGTTAATAAAGAAAAAAATATATTTTATACAGTGCTTTTTTGTGATTTGTTTGAAGTGAAGCGATGTTTTTCTGTGATGTAGTAACAGAGGCTCGTCCTGTTCAGGTCAACGTGTTTGGATTTGGTGCAGACCAGCATGGGAACTGGCATCACTACTGGGAGGAAAACCATTTGGCTGGAGCTTTCCGACACACGGGAGTCCATGACGGAGATTACGAATACAATGTCACCTTGCTGCTGGCAGACAAGCACAAAATCCAAATGTTTAAAGGGAGATGATACCAAAATGTGGAACAACTAAATCAGCAAACTTTCCTTTTTTTTCATGGTGGCCACGGCTGCTTCAGATATTTTATTCAGACCAGTTTCCTGTTATTTACATGAGCTGTTGTGTAACCCATTTATGCTTTGTCGTCAGTGAGACACTTCACTGGGGAGGCAAAAGCACCACGGCCACATTTCAGGATGGATGATTT